>LPNX010453420.1:5234-42873 GCA_001517045.1 Pseudotsuga menziesii
AATTAAAAATAGAAATTAAAAATATTTTACAACAAAGATAATTCAAAGGCCCCAAAAAATGTCTGAAAATGAAAATGTGTGATACTGGCATCAACCATTTTTGAAACGGGGGTAAAAATAGCTACTAAAATTAGGAGAGAGAAAAACGAGAACTGTGTTGAGTTCTCGTTTCATAGTATAAGTGGTTTCTTTTGCATTTACACTTCTGCAGCAAATACTAGTGCTTGTGCAGCTATGCCCCATGGAAATCCCCAACCGTTACAATGAAACATGGGTGTTGTCCACAAGTAAACATGCTTAGACTTCATTTCCCATGCTAAAATAATACTAATTGTATTGAGATAGGCACCTCTATGACTGTACACAACACCTTTAGGACTAGACGTGGTTCCCGATGTGTAGTTTAATGAGATAACTTACCATTCATCTTCAGGCCAGCGAGTCTCAAAATTTGGATCTCCACTTATCAAAGCTTTTCATAATCAAGAAGATCTTTATGATCTTCATTCAAAGAATATTCTCTAGATTTGTCCAGTTCATGGATCACAATAATTAATGGTAATTCCTATGTCACTTGAGAAAGGTTCCTGACTGCTGCCATTGTAACTTTCAAGAATTGGTAATCCACAAACACCACCTTGGCTTTTGAATGCTTCAAAATGAGAGACATTGTGTGTGCATCATGTCTAATATTGGACATTTGCAACATTGGTAGAGAAAAGAAAGGTCTTGGCCTGACTAGTATTCATGCAGAAAGGATTGCATTCGCTGTGAAGTGGATTGTTATGGCCCTCGCATGATTATGGATTTAAGGGTAATTTGGGATTTGTGATGTTGTTGTAGGGTTAGTTTTCTTCAAAATGAATGGTTTAACACATCGAAAAAAGAATTTGGAAAATTGAAGAACTTAATTAGGAATTTCAAGGAATAATACGACCATTCTTGTCCATTTTTTTGTTAATATTCAGACTAGTTAATATTCATACTGAAATAAGACTCATTGATGGAGTTATGGTTCAGTAGTGGAGGTGGCAACTTGCAAGGACACCCACTGAGGTACAATTTCTCGAAAGCATATGAATAAGTGATTGGGGCTAGGTGCTCATTCTAGAATATTTTGATGGTTCACCCATCGAGTTCTGTGAAGAGGTCATTTGTAATACTAATTATATTCTTTGAGATTAAAGGAATCACTTTAAAAATTAAGCAGGAATTATGAACTTATTCGCTAAGTTTTCTAGCATGATTTGGAACTATTTTGATTGTTGGTATCATATTGAAGGATTCTTTGAAGACTTCCTTGATCAATGAAACAAAATTCTTGAGGATAACCTGTGTGCTAATTAAGGGCAGTTGTTAGTTCTTCTCAAAAGTAGGCAGATTTGAAGGATTTTGTTTGGTGCACCTTTTAAATTCAAATCAGTTAGAAACTTGGTAATGTGAATAAACCGTAGTATCGTGGCATGCCTTAGTTTATTGAACAACAATACAACAGTAGATGGGAGAGTTGATGCATTAATTGCAGTGAAGATATCATTTTGGGCAGACTGGAGACAGAATTGAAGGTATTTGTTTTCGACTTTGGATTTACATGAGAAATATGATGAGGTGATCCTCATGTGGAGAGTCATTTATAATGGGATCTACACAAAATAAATGAATTAAAATTTGAACAGAAGAAGGTCAATGGCAGGCTTGAGTATTACTAAAATACTACTCAAGGATAGACTTGAATGACTAAATCTTACTTGCAAGAGAACCATGTTCTGAAGCCTAATACTATTAAACTTCTTGAGTCTTATTTTCGTCTAGGTGTTCCATGTACCCTTGCTGGTCAATGGTGATCAATGTATATGAATTTGAGTTCATGTTTTAGGTACAAATAGATTCTACATTGTACTTTTTTGTTGTAACATTGATTATTTGAGCTACATTACCTTCATGCAGCTTATTTTAAGATTGATGGTTTGATATTTATCTCTTACATTGTATCTTTCTTGTATGTGACAGCAAAGGACGTTGGAATTTGAGAAAGCTGGGCCTAGGAGCTATCTCTTCACATAGATAGTTTCCTAACATTAAATGATAGATAACTAATTTGACAACACTTTCGCTAAGTAAGAATGGGATCATTCAAGTACATGAAACCATGTTGGTGTTTAACACGAATATCTTGAAAAAAAAATATGGTTTGTTTATTGCTTTTGTTTGAAGCATTTTGTCAATTTTTGAAGTTTGTGTGTATTTTGGTTAAATATTATGTTAAGTCCTTTGAATGCTTCTAGTTCTCATTCGAAGCTTGATTTAACCCTTTGTTGTAGCTTGAATCAAGGTTGGTTTTAGGGTTTGAGAAAATATTTATTTATTAACTTTTAGTTACATGAATTACATGAATTAATTGTCTTCAATTTTTCGATTATTTTACGCTGATTGTATATTTTGTTTGTAAATACTTATCGTTATTCAAAAAAATAAACGATCTCTACATAGCTAAGCGAAGAGAAAAATGGTCTATGCACTAGGTTCCTATGCATTGATCGTAGGATACCTATTGGCACAAGACCAACATGCATCTAATGCAATAATTAATTGGCATAATTACAATGTGTAATTGTATTAGCCTCCATGACCATAATTGGCTAGTGGAGGCCAAGATCGAGCATAATGTATAATTCTATCAGTTTATCAGTTTGTCAAGATTCATGTCCCCACATGTCCGCTGGACCATTAAGGGATGAGATAACAAGTGGAGTCCCCACTTGCCTTGAATCTAGTTAGTACAGTACATGTTCTGTTGTTGATGATGTGATTCATGTTATTTGACTAATGTTGTTGTTCCTCTATTTTGACAATATTCTATAAATCAGTTAAATATTCACCATTTTTTACCTTTTTTTTATAATGAAGTTAAATATTCGCCAAGATTTTACAATATCTTATAACTTAGTGAAAGATTCGCCAAGATTTTACAACATTATATAATAAAATGAAAAATTCACCAAATTTTTTATATATAAATATTATATTATTGATAAAATCGCCTTCAAATTTTCCTATATATCGGAGAGATTCGCCCATTTTTAATACATATAAATCTAGGGGGGGTTCTTAAAATCATCCCTGCTGTCAAAGAGTAATAAATGATGGATGCCCAATTGAAAATACTTCTATCATTCACGATTTTGTTTATTAAAGGGACCCATGCCCCTTATCCACAGGTGATTAGATAGCATGCCTCAACTTTGGGCCAGAGCCAGACTTCGGAGGAGTTCCTAGGTTTGTGGGTTCCATAGGTCATCTCACAAGGTCGTCAGCTTTGTTACACTTTTCTATTGGGAACATTCGTTAAGTCTAATGTTTAGCCACTGTATGTTGTGTATAACACTCAAATTGTAAATTCACATATATAGCCACTGTATGTTGCGGGCTCTCATAACTTGATTGAACACCTCAGCACCTCACAGTGCCACACCTCAGCATCTCACGGCACCACAACAGGCAAGAAAATTTTAAGAGCACAGACGGGGCTATATACAGGCCAGGTACAAACACTACATCTGGACATTCTCACACTATAGCTGGGCAGTAAACTCATACTACAGCTACTGGATGGGAGGCATAGGATAAAAGATAACCAAAACGCCCCACTTGTTTGGTCGATTTTTGATAAAAATCGGCCAATTTTTTACTGGGAGATTGTTATTATCATCAATTTGCAATGTTATCACTTTCAATTTCCTATTCTAGACTAAATCCCTATTTTTAAAACCACCCAGATTACCCGGATTGTTAAAATTGAGAATTAAACCCTCTAAATTATGATTTAAACCAAAATTTGGTTTCTGGATTCCGGTGGGTTGGGGGCGTTTTGGTTAACGCTTATATTGCTCCCCCAAGAGATGGTAAATTCAATACATAAATGGTGGCATAACGAGAAGATAGAGAGTCTGAACACAGCGAATTGAGAACTGGTAATTTCAGGAAAGAAATGTAGCATGTATCTTCGGATGCAAAGAATGAAAAAATGCATGTACTAGGATAGAAAATTTTGACCTAATTGAGTGGAAACCCCTTCGTCTTGGTGTGAACCAGAATGATGATGATGGTCGACTGAAACGGGACATGAAATGGGTACCCAAACTCTGTTTGCAAGCCCGAAAAGGCCTTACCAAGCGCGGAAAATGGTTACCCTGCCTGACCGAAAAACCTCAAATGGTGTGATGGTGGACTAAGCGGAAGCCCGAAAACCTCTTACCATGACCGAAAAACCAGTGAAATGAAAATGATGGACTAAGCAGATGCCCGAAAAGCCAATAACCAAGTGTGAAAAGCAAAGGCTTGGGTTTCGCGGTGAAAGCCTTAGAGCGAAAAACCAGGAAAATTATGATGATGGTCGGCTAGGCAGGGAGGCGGTTTGGCTTTATATAGTTAAACATTTCTCGACCGAGAGTTAAAAAGGAATCTAATCTCTCGGCCGAGAAACCATTCCGAGTGTTTAATGTAAAAATTATGCCAATACTCTCGGACGAGAAGGTTTAAAACTCTCGGCCGAAACATTATCTAACTATGGAACAACTCTCAGACGAGAGAATGTTAACCGTGGTTAATTTCTCGTCCGAGAAATATAACAACTCTCGGCCAAAAAATTTGTTGACTTTTTTTTCGGCCAAGAAATTGGAAATTATAAAAATAAAAAATAAAAAATTGTCACGGAATTGTTTCCCAACTTCGTGTTTTCACCCATACCTTAACATTAAGCCCTCGGGGCATTGGGTAATCATGGGAAGAAAAGGGATTTTCTTGGATTAAAAGGAATGTAAAATGAGTGACATAAGAGGCATGGGTTTCACCACAACAATTCATAGTAGACAAGCCAAATATAGGATCAAGATTTAAGGATATATATAAGGTCGAGTAAGTTGTTTAATTGGTAGTTGGAAAGGGGACCAATATATATATGGGTTTAAATAGAAGACACTTCGTTGTATTTTACTCCTGATTGAAACTTGGATGCAATTCCAAAACGATAATGGTTGGATTCTCTTACATGGCAGACCATGGAAATGGACAATTCGATGGTTGGGTGTCAGGCTCTCTATTCATTTCCTTTTCTTTGAAATATTCCCTGCGTCAAAGTAAGAGAAACAAATCCCTGCCCAAAAGTAAGAGAAACAAGAAGCTAGCAGTAGTAGCAATTTAGTAATTAATAGTTAATAACATCAACAACATATATTAATATTAATATCAATAGTTAGTAGCAGCAACAAGATACTTTTAATACTTGTTGTTGTAGGAATTTTTGGTGTCGAAAGCCCATAACTAAACCACTAAACCAAGGATGTATTTTTAACCCTTGAATCCAAATCTCAACTCAATGTTTTGAATCTGAGGGCTGGGGTCAGGGCTGAAAATATGGCCTCTATTTCCACTGTCACAATCACCAAACCACTGTACCTCCTTTCTAAAGAGTATTCTCACTATGTTGATGGCTTTTTGTCACAAGGATCAGAGCAAAAACCCTTTCCTTGAGGGTTGTGTCTCAAGTCACACACAAATGGGTAAACAATATTCAAATCTAATAAAAAGCATGCTCATTAAACCCTAGCTTCAATAATCAATGAGTACTGGACATGAATCTAATGCAAGATTTCCTAGGTCCATATTTGTTTGGAATCGTTGATAAATTTTTCCAGCAAGACTGACGAGTGCATGTCATCGTTGATACTAAAAGCCTTCGTGAAGAGACCCCAAAAGCCTTCATGCAAATGATAAAGGAACCTGAGCCAATCTAATCAGTTATTTTGTTTCAAACACGTCATTGCACTTGTTAACAACAGTCGTAATCACTTAACTTTGTATGGGCAGAAAACAAAAGATCTTTCATAATACATTGTAGGCAGGCAAGGAAGGATGGATATGGAAGCACTAGGAAGGAATCTGGATCATGAAGAGGACAAGATATCCATCAGTTTGATTATTCTACATGTGGTGTGGTATGACAACACAAACAATCCTCTCAGGCACATTACAGTGCTTGTTTTTTGTATAATATTTTGTATTTAGCAAGAAATGGGGCCTTGATTCCTTGATTATGCTCACAAGGAGAGGTCTGCAAATCTATGCTCTGTGGCCACAACAACTTATATCTCTCAATATTTATTTATAAGAGCTTTTCTCTCTTTTTCCAAATATCTAACTAGGTTTCACATTCATTCATAATTATCAGTAAATACTCAATAGATTTATACGGGGTTCATTGCCTGGGATTGCTTATGGGTTTCTTATTTCTAATCCCACTGAGAAAAGAAAGGTGTGGGATTTGGGTGATCCATGACCACTTTCTATGTGTGTTTATGCGTAACAATGCATTGATTCTAGATTGTGCAAGAAGCAACCCATCTAAACCTGGATCTAATTCGCACCTTGAATTTGTGTAGCCTGAGAATGCATGTATTGAGTTCACAACAGAGGTGTGATACGCATATCAAATTTGCAAAGCTAATGGATGGAGTTCGGGTAATTGGTTGGCATATCCAATATTGGAACTCAAATATGCAACCCAAGCAATTGGTTGGAATAGCTAATATTAAAACTCAGATATGCAGGTGTTCGGCCAAGAGGTAAATTTTGGGAGGTGAATCTTGGGAGTAGCGGCCCCTCCTTAACTTTTAGTGGACCGAACCGAGCCTTGGACATACCTGTGATTAATAGGTTTTGTGTTTGTCGGTCCTAGAAACAGCAGCACTGGCACGAAGAGTAAACCATTAAAAGAATGCGCTGCAACCTAGGGAAGCCATGGGAACTCGATAATAGTTCTTTATCGTTTATATTATCTAGGACAATCCAACGTTCATGCGATAATTCAAACCAGGTATAGTCGAAATCCTTTGAAGCAGAAGTCGATTAAGATATTCAAGATAGAAGGGAAGAAGAGGCCAAGTTGGTAGGGTTCTCGCTAATTCCTCATGAAAAACAGGAGACCTGGTGGGGTAATTTTTTCATGATTTTATGTTAAATTGCATCGGCAACATTTAAATGACGTAGAATCAAAGTAATAATATAGGCTTTATCCACAAATCTATTTTAGGATTTGTTTGTAAAACTGCAAGTCAAAGAAGAAGAGTTAGGAACTTCAAACATTACTTGAGCCTTGGACTTCAACTTTGTAGGAAGTATTTTGTAGCATTGTCAGGGAGGAAGAAATTGTTGGCTTGTTGTGATATTGTTAGCTTTGTGGGTTAGCTCAAGTGATCTTGGGATAAAATCTCCAGGTGACTATGTAAAGGCTTCACTCAATGTCCCCACCAAATTAAGCCCCCAGAAAATGGAGGAAATAATTTAGAAAAGCAATGGTAAAAATGAAAAATAGATGTACTCAAAGCATCAAGTTCATAATTCTCGTACATTCAATAGATAGATAGGTCTCCAAATTGATCAGAGTATTGAGACTAAACCTAATGTTGATGCTGATTACAAAAACATTTTTGTTGTTGAGTCTAAATCCTCTCATTTGGTACAGAACAATTTGAACCCGGCTATCTCTCCAAGTGATCAAATTAAAAAGCCAGCTTGTGTAACAAGATTGAAGAGTCCACAATTCTGTAATGTAAAAAGACTTTTCACCCACTAAAAGTTCTAGGTTTTACAACAGAGTGGTGGACACAAGTCTTCTTAATGTTTGGCTATATGATTTTCTACTTATGTCGAATTGTTGTTGTTTCTAGTTTTACTTCATGTTACCCGTGGGTGGAAAATATTATTGAACCTGTGGATTAAATTCGCTCGAAGTAAAATCTGTAAGGACAAGTAAGAACTTGTGGAGGTAAAGAGAGTAGGGTAGAAAAGTCCGACCAAATTTAGTCTTTAAAAAAAAACTTGTCCAAATATTTTGGTAGACTTGTCTAGACAAGTTTTACTCGACAAGTAAAAAGAGGTCAAAGTCCCCACCTAAAAATTTTGTGACTCAAGGTTAACTCAAGTTTAACCCACTCAATTTTTGCTAAGTGATATTAGAACAAGGTTTAGGAAATAAATCTTGTCTTAAAAGTGAAAAAATAATTTTCTAAGGAAAATTAAAAATTAAAAGTGGCTTCCACTTCTGGTTCAAACATGTCGAGTTTTCAAACCCCAATTTTTATAGGAAAGAATTATGAATACTGGTCTCTAACAATGAAGTCTTTGTTCAGAGGTCAATATGTTTGGGAAATTGTCCAAAATGGTTATGCAGAACCAGCAGATCAAGTGGCATATAACAATCTCACACAAACTGAGAAATATATAGTGAGGGAACAGAGGAAGAAAGATGGAAAAGTTATGTTCTACATACATCAAGCCATGCATGAACGCATACTCCCAAGAGTAGCAGCAGTAATTACCGCTAAGCAGGCATGGGATACATTGGATACCGCATATCAAGGCTTGGACAAGGTAAAGACTTCCAAGTTGCAAATTCTTAGAAGAGATTTTGAATCTATGTCAATGAAAGATCCAGAGTCAGTAGTAGAGTTGTTGGTTTGATAAATCAACAAAAATCTCATGGAGAAAAAATAGAAGACCAAAGGGTGGTTGAAAAAATTCTCAGAAGTCTTCCCCCAACATTTGAATCCTTGGTTGTGACCTTGGAAGAAAACAAAGACATGTCGGTGTTTACCATTGATGAGTTGCAAGCTTCACTCATCAATCATGAACACAAAATTAGCAGAACAAATACATCATTGGAAGATGTGTTCGCAGCACAGTCATCCATAAGCCGCGGTAGAGGCAGGGGGAGAAACAACTCCAGAGGTAGAGGAATAAGTTCTTCCAGAGGAGGACACGGTAGAATTCCTGCAAATGTCACTGGTAAAGGAGAGAATCAGAATCCAAGTCAGCCAAGTGGTGAGAAGTTTGATAAATAAAAAATTCAATGTCATTATTGTAAGAAATTTGGTCATTATGCATATGAATGCAGGAAGAAACAATATGACCAAGGAAGCCAAAGCCAAAATCATTCGACCAACACCAGCACTCCGATAAGTGCAATGTTAATGGCATACTCATCTCCAATTGAATGCAATGTTGTCCAAGAAATTCCACATGACATATGGTACTTAGATTCAAGCTGCAACAATCATATGACTAGTAATTTAAATTTGTTTTCCAGTCTAGATAATTCAGTTCAAACTGATGTTACACTTGGAAACAATGTCTAAGTCATTGTTTTGGGAAAAAGTACTATTGGTATTCTAACCAAACATGGGGACAGTAAGTTTATTCCTAATGTCTATCATGTCAAAGGCCTGAAACATAAGTTGTTAAGCATTGGGCAGTTGATACAAAAATGCTATAGATTCTATATAGAAGATAATCACTATGTTATTAAAGACAAGCATCCAAGCAACCAGCTGATAGCAAAAGTGTCAATGACAAGCAATCGCTTGTTTCCATTGAGGATAATTATAGACATGAAAGGAAAGACAAATACAAGAGTTGCGTTCAAGGAAGAAAGTAAAGAAGCAGTCGAGCGCTTCGACAAGAAAGAAAATGACACCGCTGATTTTCAAGCTGCATTACAAATAGAAGTTTAGGATGAGTCCTGGCTGTGGCATTTCAGATTTGGACATCTAAATTTTGGTGGGTTGAAGCTACTTCACCCAAAGAATATCGTGAAAGGATTGTCATTGATCGAAAAACAAGAAAGAGTTTGTGAAGGCCGCATTTTTGTCAAGCAACATAGAGAGATTTTTCCAGTCAAAAAGTAATATAGAGCACGTACACCACTTGAAATTGTGCACTCTGATACTTTTGGTCCAATGCAGAGATAATCTATTGGTGGTTGCAATTATTTTCTTACTTTTATTGATGACTATTCAATAAAAACATGGGTATATTTTCTTAAACATAAATATGATGCGTTTAGTTATTTTCAGTCGTTCAAGGCACTCATGGAGAACCAGAGTGGACACAGCATCAAAATCTTAAGGATCAACAAAGGAGGTGAATATGTTTCAAATGAATTTCTAATTTTTTGCAAAATCCATGGCATACAAAAGAAATTCACTGCACGGTATACACTTCAGTAGAACGGTGTTGCCGAAAGAAAGAACATAACCATTATGGATATGGCGCAAAGGCATGATGGCAGCCAAGCATTTGCTAAATGAATATTGGTCTGAAGCAATCGCAACTACTGTATACTATCATGAACCAATGTCCAACAAAGAGTGTGAAGAACAAAGTTTTCCAAGAAGCATGGACATGTATGAATCACAATGTTTCTCATTTAAAAGTTTTGGTTGTGTTGCATATGCTCATGTTCCAGATGAGCTGAGAAAGAGGGTAGACAACAAGGGATGAAAATGTATTTTTGTTGGCTATTCTGAAGACACAAAATCATACAAGTTGTATGATCTTATCGCAAGGAAATTGGTCATCAGTCGAGATGTTCAATTTGTCAATAATTAATCATGGGATGGAACTATTGACATAAATGTCAAGATTGTGTCGAATGTCGACCATGATGACATGATGAAGGAAGTGGTTCAAACACCACACGTAAGTCAACCGGTTGTAGCACCATCGACTCTCATGACACTGCGACATGGTTCAACACAAGGAACATCAACACAAGTTGCAGCTCAAGCTACATCGACAAGCACACCAAGAGGACAACAAACTCCATCAAGCATTTCGTCGAGGTCTACATCGACAGAACCAGTGAAGACAATAAGTCTGCATGAAATATATGAAGCTGGTACACCAAATTTATTCTCTCTCTTTGCATTATTTTCTCCTATATATGATTCACTAACATTTGAAGAAGCTATTGAAGAACAAATATGGGCACAAGCCTTGGATGAAGAAATAGAATGCATTGAGAAGAATCAAACAAGAGCGCTGATAGATGTACCAAAAGATAAAGATGTAATCAACGTCAAATGGATTTACAAGACCAAGCATTAGAGGAAATTTCAACTCAAAATGGGCCTCCTAAGAAAAATAATAAAATAATATTTATTAATTTTGGAGGAAGGAAATAAAATAAAAAACTACTTTGTTGGTTCGTATTTTCGACATATCTCCCTGTGATTTTACTCAAATTTCTATCAGGAGAGCTCCCTAGATGTGAAATTGAAATCCACGTCCAACGAGTACCCACTTGGCATAGTTCTAATGGAGACACCTACCCCAAAAAACAAGAAATACCTGGGGAAAAAACGTGATGATGATGTTATCATCACGCTTTTTCCAGGTATTTCTTGTTTTTTGGGGTAGCGAGGTCCGTCAGAAGTATTCTGAGTGGGTACTCGTTGGATGCGGAATTTAATTTTGCATCCAAGGAGCTCTCGCAATCGAAATTTGAGTAAAAACACAGGGAGATATGTCAAAAATATGAACAAAAAAATTAGTTTTTTTTATACCTATCCCCAAATTTATATTAAAAATTTGTTTAAGACCTATACGGTATTTCAAATTTGAATCAATTTCATTGGCTAATACATGATAACATGAAATTTGAATTATGGTTAAAAGGCCCATTTTGAGTTGAAATTTCCTCTAATGCAAGATGCCGATGGGAATGTGCAAAAGCACAAAGCAAGAATGGTAGCAAGAGGGTTCACACAGAACTTTTGCACATGTTGCACGCATGGATATAGTCAGAATAGTCTTGGCCATTGTTGCACAAAACAAATGGCATGTTTATCAAATGGATGTTAAGTCATCATTTTTGAATGGCTATATAGAAGAGGAAGTATATGTGGAACAGCCACAAGGATATGAAGTTCCAGGTCAAGAGTATAAAGGGTAGAGGCTAAAAAGGGCACTCTATGGTTTGAAGCAAGCTCCTATAACTTGGTACAGTCATTTTGAGTCCTATCTCACCGAAAATGGATTTCACGGAAGTGAAAGTGAACCGACGTTGTACACCAAAGTGAATGAGCAAGGTACATTGTTAATTGCCTACCTATATGTAGATGATTTAATATTTATTGCTAACTTTGGCATATAATATTTTAAAGCAGTCATGGATAATGAATTTGAAATGAATGATTTGGGGTTTATGTACTTTTTTTTTTGCATTGAAGTCCAGCAGTCTGAAAGTGGTATATTTATATCAGATTCTAAATATGTAAGTGCAGTTTTAAAAAGATTTAATATGTCAAATTGCAAGACAGTCCCAACACCAGTAATAACAGTTTTAAAATTGAACAAGGATGATGATGCATCAATTGTAGATCCTACACTATTTAAAAGGTTGGTTGGAAGCCTTATGTATTTAACAACGATAAGACCATACATCATGTATGGAATAAGTTTGATCTCAATATTCATGGATTCACCAAAAGACTCTCATTGGCAAGCAGGTAAAATAATTCTGAGGTATGTAAGTGACACAAAAAACCTTGGTATTATGTATTCAACCTCAGAAAATTTTAAACTCATTGGCTACACTGACAGTGACGATGGAGGCAACAAAGATGATAGGAAGAGCACATCTGGGTACACATTTCATTTTTGTACAGGTGTTTTGTCATGGGATTCAAAGAAACAACCCACAGTAACTCTTTCTTCAGCAGAAGTAGAGTATGTTCCAGATACAAGCGCTCCATGTCAATTTGTTTAGATGCAGAGAATTTCGAAATGTCTGTCACACAACAAGCAAGAACCAACAACCATTTTCTGCGTCAACAATTTATCCATAGCATTATCAAAGAACCATGTGTTTCACAAGAGAACCAAGCACATCGACACAAGGTTTCATTTCATAAAAGAATTGGTGAATAACAAAGAAATTTGTTTAGAATTTTGTGGGCCTAAAGATCAACTTGCAGACATCTTTACAAAACCATTGGCAAGGAATACATTTTAGTATCTGCATAGTTATCTTGGAATGACAAGTTATGTGCAGTGAACTCTGTCATGCACAAAGCAAGTCTAAGCTATGAAACATTTTGTAAAATTTTGTTTTAATATCCTTATCTGCTCGTAATTAAGGGGGGTGTTGGAAATATTAATTAATGGCAAATTTGTATCGAAGCTCAACCGACTCTGCTTGATTCCATACCATCTCAGTCTCTGTCATATAGTCTGACAAGATTGAAGAGTCCACGATTCTGCAATGTAAACCATTCGAATTAAATTTATGAAGCTAAATTGTTCGGTAGATAGTTATTACAGTCATTAATGGTAAGTCGGTCATTAGGGAATTTTAAGGTAAAAATGGACCTCAAAACAAAAAATGTACTATCAAAATCCACTTTGAAAGAACCAATCACATTCTAGAGGATGACATCATCTATAATAGTTGAGGTGGCATTGGTTGAGATAATGATGCTTATTTGTCAAATTGTAAATAGTGAGTGAAATTCATAGTTAACTATATCAATGTTGTAAGTAAAGTACTCATTATCAAAATAGTACTCAGATTATTTTTGAACATAATATAAATGTACCAAAGTACTCTTAAAGTACTTAGAAAGAAAAGTACTCTTATATTTCAATATAAAATAAATTACAAATACCAAAAAACTAAATGTTTTATTCAAATGTAATTATTTTTTTATATTTCAATATAAAATAAATTACAAATACAAAAAGTAATTGTCTATTCAAACTAAAATTATGTAACTACTTTTTCAATATTTAAAATATATATGTCAAATCTTTATTTAAAATCAAAATCACTTAACATCTTATAGTAAAAACAATTTGATGATTAATAGTTTTTATTTTTTAAATACTTACTATATATAATAATGTATTATAATTATTATTTAAATATAAAAATATATATTTATTTATTTTATAAAAATAAAATATTATATTATAATAAATTACTATATATATTCTCATCCGGTTGAATTTTAATATTAATACCATTTTTTTTTTCCGAAATTGATGTATTATTCAAGGTTCATATTTTACTATCAGCTTTTAATATTTGAAAGACCTATATCTATACCAACATAAATTAGACACATACATTCAAGTTACAAAACCAAATACATACATAAAACTTTAATGTAGCAATTTGAATGAACTATTATATCATAATAAGATATTATATTGTTAAAAAATTTATCACATATAATAATAATGTTTATTACATATAATATCATTGGCTTAATATTAACTCAATTTTTTAGTGGTAGAAATTTATGTATTATTTCTTCATCACAAAATTTAACACTTTAAAAAAAAAAAAATTAATAATGTCATTAATTATTACATTTAAAACCATATGTGGTATACATAATATATATGATAAGAAACTCTTAAAAATGAGTTTACATGTTTTTTAAGGTGTATTAAAAGGATGAAAAATAAATTTAAAAAAAAATTTGTTTTTAATATATAGTTTTATATTTATATTTTAAAATTAATTTTTATTTTTAATATATATATAAGAAATGACAATTTACTCATTTAAAATTAACCTTATGTTTAAAATTCAAAATTATAAATACATGGTTTAAAAACATATTTTGAATATTGAAAAAAGTAACTTATGTTTCAAATTTTAAAATTAATATATTGTATTTTATGAGTACATTACTTTATAAGTACATTCATCATATTATATTCAAAAGTAATTTATGTACTCAAAAGTACTTTACTTTTAGTTATATTAAAGATTATTTTTTTATTAGTTTTATTTTAGACATCTTTTCAATTGAATGTAACCATAGTTGCATTGGTTATAGTGTAAGAAATGAGTTGTAAATATACCTTCCCTACAAAATGTCTAACTCATAATATTTTAATATATCTTTTATGACGCCCATTTTAGACCTCAAAATTTCCCTAATGAGACTCACAAAGAAGCAATTTCAATTTGTTTATAAATAGAAAAAGAAGATTGTAAATTAAGTTAGACACAACAAAGAGAGCAAGATAGAGCTCAGAGGGTAGTAGAGAGTGAAGAGATAATTGTGTCGAAACTCAAGCTTCTGTGTGTTTGAAGATGTCGAGATTCGAAGCTCTGTAAAAGGTTAAATATCTCTGTAAATTTCAAGTTTGCATTTACGGCGTATAGTTCTTTGTTATGTCTCGACAAGTTATATAAATCAAATAATTTATGGTCGAAAACATGTTTATTTAGCTGCACATTCTCTCAAGAATTACTTGAGTAAATGTTGTTTACATTTACAGTTTGAGTGAAAGATCAAAGAATCCATAAACTTTTCACCGACTAAAAGTTCCATGTTTTACGACAGAGTGGTCGACACAAGTCTTCCTAATGTTTGGTTATATGATTTTGTAATTCTGTCAAATTGTTGTTGTGTCGAGTTTTACTTCATGTCACGTCCCCAACCCTCGTACTGATGATGGAGATGACGCGACTAGGCTACTATTGCTATCAATCGGACAATCTAGCCCCATGAACATGATAATAAAAATGCATTGAATTAAAAACATACATCAATGCATTATTCATGAAATAAATAGTAGAAGCAAAAGTCATTCATTCAACACATTCAACATATTCATAATTCATAAATCAAGCAATTATAGTCACAGAGGTAAATACACAAGAGAAATAAAAGTAAATATTTATCTTGTAATTGAGTTGACTAGCAACTAGCTATGTCGCTGCAACGTTCCACCCAACCATAGGCCAGTGTGCTCATCAATCTCTCAGCACCACCGCCACCCCCGAGCTGGGAATGATTCCACGAGGCACTAGGGAACAACAAGATTACACACAGCAATATCATACATCCACAGTCAAGCCAACACACAGTTCGGTTTCACCGACTGTCTAACCAATCCAATGAACAACTAGGTTCCACGGCTATTAAGGCAACAACCCAACAACATAGGGGTTCCTTGGACTTACTCATCCAAGCCGCACTTTACATCAAACACACAGTCAACCAATTAATCAAAATACATCCACACACAACTGCTGGGTATGAACAAAACGTTCCCGGGAACCATAAGCAGGAATGGCATACAGGAAGAAAATAACCCAAGTGAGAAAATCGTTTTAGGGAACGTTTAATGGCTCCACAGAGGCAAAAACGACCTCTACAAATTCACAATCTCATGGATTTGAATTCTGAAAACAGTTGTTGGCTTCACATGGGAAAAACAACCCCTTCCAAACCCCAAAACACATATCTATATTCATGGGCACTTAGCAACACCAAAAATGACTTCCCAGCCATGGGGAAAAATGGGAAACCACAGAAAAACGTGGGGGTATCCCAGCTTGCTCACAGGGGAAAAAACAACCTCAATAAACACCCAAAAAACTCGTGGGTTTCTTCTACCATTCGTTGTGCAACCAAAAAAAGTGTTTTCCCCAGTTGGGTAATGAGGAATCAACAACAAAAACGTCAAGGGAAGAGCCCAACCACTGAGCATTTCCCAAAACGACCTCCCATCCATGGGAAAATGAAGAAAACGGCCCCCCAAACATGAAGGAAACACACAACAGACCAAAAAACATGAAGGAGAGAGCTTTGCAAGCTTCCAGCTACGTGAGGAATGGGAGACGTGAATGCATAATGGGTGAGTGAGTAATTTTTTGGTTATTACTTGTCCCTTAAGCCAAAACACGTTTTTTCTAAAATGGGCGCTCTGCCCAATTTGAAATTGAACTCCGTGCCTTTCCCATTCCCATGCAATATCTTCCTCAACCAACTTTCAGATGACTGTGCACAAAAGGACAAAATGGGTAGTTGACCACTTTATGGGTTTTCCTTTAGACATTTGGATTTTCCCCATTGACTCAAGGGTTTGAATATTTCCCCTTCATTATTCTTTGTGAAATCATGCCCCCATCTCTTTAACGTTGTGGCACATAGCTAGTTGTGGTATTTTTATTAATTTGCATTTTACATGATGTCTCAAACATATTGTGCCTAGTTAGCACATAAACCATCGTCATCGATTTTAATCGTCGATACATAAGACACTAAATCCATGGTGGGGCCTTTGCTTTGAGCTCCACACCATGATCAAATAAAAATATTTATATCATATACAATTCAACACCATTGGGTCAAAACCAGGGTGTTACACTTCATGTTACTGTTCGATGGAAAATATTATTGATTTCATAAGTCTTTAGAATAAGAAACTTCCTTTATGAAATTCGACTAAAAGTGGTTAAGTCGAAGTAAACCATTCGAAATAAAATGGTCGAAGTAAAGATGTCGAGTAAGTCCGTAAATTGGTCAATTTAAACCTGTCGGTTAAGTTCGATCGAAGTGAAGTGAGTCGGTAAAACCGACAAGTAAGAACTTGTCGAGGTAAGAAGAGTAGAGTCAAAATGTCCGATCAAATTTAGTCTTTAAAAAAAACTTGTCGAAATATTTTGGTAGACTTGTCTAATTGGAGTTAGACAAGTTTTACCCAACAAGTAAAAAGAGATCGAAGTCCCGACGTGAAATTTTTGTGGTTGAGCGATAACTCAAGTTTAATCGACATAGGTTTTGCTGAGATATACGTCAAAGCTTCCTACTCTTTCCAGAGAGTCTCGCAAGAGCATGAAGATGATAATTACCGAATTATGCAGTCGAGCGGTACCCAAAACATCTCCTCCTCGGTTAGTTGTGTTTTAGATTTCCAGAGTCCGTCGAAGATTATTCTATGCATCAAGCGCACCTTCATGTGGATGAGGAATTAGCAATGGTCGAAGGTGATGGAGAATCTAATCTGCATCACCAAGAAGACAAGGAAGACAGGGTGCCATTGAACACTGAAGAACTATACGTGAAGGTTGAATCATTCATAGGATATTTCCACGACCAACTGAAAATGCAGCTAGAAAACTGTTGGAATCGCCTATGCCAAATTTATAGATAGAGTTGCTTGTAGCTGAAGTTGTTCCCTTCTATTTTACTTCCGCCTAGAAATAGTTTGTCAATTCAATTCAGAGTCTTGGACAAAATCATTTGCAGGTATTTATTTGTTTGCATACTATATAGTTAGGCGTCCCTTTGTGGATTGGTGTTCATATTTGTTGTGCAAAGAATTAGGATGGCATGGTGTTATTAGAATTCTAAATACGATTGTATGGTCGCAATCAAAAGTGTTATTCTAATTTTTGTAACTAGACTTGTAGATTTGTCATATAAAATTTTCAAATAATTTAGAAAACTTGAATAAGGAAAATGATATTTCCCTGCACAATGCATGGGAAACCCAAAAATAAACACAAATATTATTGTATTTTTAATCAAAGACATGATTGCATGGGGACTCATTACGGTTGCTAGTTGAATAAGAAATGTTTATCATTTTATTTAGCAAAGACATCTACATAAAAAAAAAGGGTATTTTTTTCATAAGCTAAGGCATACATGTGCTAAGAAGTTTGTTCAATATTTTTTTTTTCTTTCTTTGAAATTTTGCTTTATATATTTTTTATTTTTTGTAGTTTCTTTTGGTAAAATAGTAATCAATAGAATATGTATTTAATATGATTTATTTCATTTTCGAATTTATTTATATAATTTATAAATCTTTGCAATTAATTTTGTATATCACATTAAATAATATTCACACCATGTTTTAACATTTTGGATTGACTCATACATTTGTTATAAACATTATAAGTTCGATACTATTAGAATTTCAAGAGCCAATGTACATGCAATCGAGTTCCAATTCCTAATATGCATCCATGCACATTTGGCATTTTTGTTGTTGCCTCTGGATTATCTCTTCCATTTTATTCCTTTTCTTGAAAATAGTAATTACTTGTTGATTCACATAGCATATCAGCAGACTTTGTCAGATTCTGTAGCAGGTTAGTTTCTGTCAAACATTCTAACAGGATGAAGAGTTCATGTCTCTCATATATAAAGCAGTCGATTTAAATTTCTGAAGACAAGTTTCTAGGTAGATAGTTATTATAGTCTTTAATGTTAAGTCGATAGCTTCACAGAAAAACAATTTTAGTCTATCTATATGAAGAAGAAGAAGAAGATTGTAAATTGGTAGAGAAATAGAGAGAAGAAGAGAAGTGTGTAAGTGCGTGGAGAAGAAGAAAAAGAAAAACTCTATGAATAGTTTGAAGCTCAAGCTTTTGTGTTTTGTGAAAGTGTTGAGAATCGAAGCTCTCTAAAAGGTGAAACATCCTTGTAATTTCCAAGTTTGTATTTATGGCTATAGTTCTTTGTTATTCCGCGACAAGATATGTAAATTCCTGTCGCGGTAAAATCTGGTTGAAGTAAAGTGATTTTGTCGAGGGAAAAGTGTGTCAAGTGAAAATTATGTAAGGTATGTCGCACATAAGTCTATCGCAGCTTGTCTTGTCTATCGTAGCTAGTCTATCACAGTAAATCCTCATCGCAGTAATTCCGTCGAAGTATTTGATCGAAGTAAAAGGTGGAATTCTAAAAGGATTTTGGTCGCAGTCCCAAAAGTAAAAAAAAGGCGGGGCAGTGAAGAAAATATATGATTGCGCGGTAACTCAAGTAACGGTCGCATCCATAGTTTTCCAAGATCTAGTATCATAGTGAGGTTTAGGAAATAAACATTGGCTTAAAAAGGGAAAAAAAATTAAGGAAAAATAAAAATTAAATATGGCTTCCACTTTTGGTGAACACATGTCGAGTTTGCAAACTCCAATCTTATCGTGAAAGAATTATGAGTATTGGTCTCTAACAATGAAGGATTTGTTCAGAGGTCAAGATGTTTGGGAGATAGTTCAAGATGTTTATGCAGAACCAGCAGATCAAGCGGCATATAACAATCTCATACAAGCTAAGAAACATGCCTTGAGGGAACAAAGGAAGAAAGGTGGAAAATCTTTGTTCTGCATACACCAAGCCATGCATGAAAGCATACTCCCAAGAGTAGCATCAACAATTACTGCTAAGCAGACATGGGATGCATTGGAGACTGCATATCAATGCTTGGACAAGGTAAAGACTTCCAAGTTGTAGATTCTAAGAAGAGATTTTGAATCTCTATCAATGAAATAAATAGAGTCATTAGACTCATTCTACACTAGATTTGTTGGCCTAATAAATCAACTGAAATCTCATGAAGAAAACATAAAAGGCATAAGGGTTGTTGAAAAAGTTCTTAGAAGTCTTCCCCAAATATTTGAATCCTTGGTTGTGACCTTTGAAGAAAACAAAGACATGTCATTGTTTACCATTAATGAGTTGCAAGCTTCACTCATCAATCATGAACATAGAATCAATAGATCAAATACATCATTGGAAGGTGCATATGCAGCACAGTCATCCATAAGTCGTGGAAGAGGCAGGGGAAGAAACGATTCTAGAGGTAGAGGAAGAAAATTTTCAAGAGGATGACATAGCAACAGTCCCTTGAATGTCATTGGTAAAGGACAGAATCAGAACCCAAGTCAGCCAAGTGGTCACAGATTTGATAAATAAAAAATTCAATGTCATTATTGTAAGAAATTTGGTCATTATGCATATGAATGCAAGAAGAAGCAGTATGACCAAGGAAGGCCAAGAGATAACCAGTTGACGAACACCAGCACTTCATTGAGCGCAATGATGATGGCATGTGCATCCCCAAATGAGTGTAATGTTGTCCAAAAATGTCCATGCAACATATGGTATTTAGATTCAGGCTGTAAAAATCATATCATTGGTAATTTAAATTTGTTTTCCATTATAGATAATTCAATTCAAACTGATGTTACACTTGGAATTAATGTTCAAGTCATTGTTTTGGAAGGTATTGTTGGTATTCTAACCAAACAGGGGAAGCGTAAAACTATGCCTGATGTCTATCATGTCGAAGGTATGAAACACAATTTGTTGAGTATTGGACAACTGATACATAAAGGTTACAAAGTCTACATGGAGCACAATCATTGTGTGATTAAAGACATACGTCCAAGCAACCAGCTTATAACAAAAGTTCCAATGACAAGCAATCGCTTGTTTCCATTGAGGATAGTTCCAGACATGAAAGGAAAGACAAATGCAAGAGTTGCATTCAAGGCAGAAAGAAAATTAGCAGACATGCATAGCGACAAGAAAGAAAATGGCAGCGCCGAAATTCAAGCAGCATTTCAAACAGAAGTTCAAGTTGATTCCTAGCTGTGGCATTTCATATTTGGAAATTCGAATTTTGGTGGGCTGAATCTATTGCACACGGAGAATATGGTGAAAGGATTTCCATTGATCGAAAAACCAAAGAGAGTTTGTGAAGGCTGCATTTTTTGCATGCAACATACAGAGATTTTTCTGGTTGGAAAGTCATACAGAGCATGCACACCACTTGAGATTATGCACTCTAATATTTTTGGTGCAATGCAGACATCATCCATGGGTGGATGCAATTATTTTCTTACTTTTATTCATGACTTCACAAGAAAAACATGGTTATATTTTCTAAAACATAAATATGATGCATTTAGTTGTTTTCAGCAGTTCAATGCACTCGTGGAGAACTAGAGTGGACACCACATCAAAATCTTAAGGACAAACAGAGGTGGTGAATATGTTTCAAATGATTTCTTAAATGTTTGCAAGTCTCATGGAATACACAAGCAATTCACTGCGTGGTATACACCTTAGCAAAACGGTGTCACAAAGAGAAAGAACGAAACCATTATGGAGATGGCGCACAACATGATGGCATCCAAGCATTTTCCAAATGAATATTGGGTTGAAGCAGTCGCAATTGTTGTATATATTATGAACTGGTGTCCAACAAAGAGCATGAAGAACAAGGTTCCTCAAGAAGCATGGACATCTATGAATCATAGTGTTTCACATTTAAAAATTTTTGGTTGTGTCACATATGCTCATGTGCCAGATGAGCTGAGAAACAAACTAGACAAGAAGGGACATAAATGCATTTTTGTTAGTTACTCTGAAGACACAAAAGCATACAATTTGTATTACCCTGTCGCAAGGAAATTGATCATAAGTCACAACGTTTAGTTCATCGAGAATGAATCATGGGATGGAACCGTCAAGAATAATGTCAAGCCTTTGTCGAATGTCAAGCATGATGGCATGGCGGAGGAAGTGGTCAAACACCACATGTAATTAAAAATGTTGCAGCACTGTCAACTCCCATGACACTACGACATGGTCTAGCACAAGGAACATCGACACAAATCGTGGCTCAAGCTACACCAAAAAGCACACCAAGAGAACAACAAACTCAATCAAGCAGTTCGTCGAGGTTGACATCGACAAATCCAGTGAAGACAAGAAGTATGCGTGAAATATATGAAGCTAGTACACCAAATTCATTCTCTTTATTTGCTTTATTTTCTCAAATAGATGATCCACTAACATTTGAGGAATTTTTCGAAGAAGTATGGGCACAAGCCATGGATGAAGAAATAGAGTGCATTGAGAAGAACCAAACATGGGATATGGTAGATGTACCAAAAGATAAGGATGTAATCAAAGTCAAATGAATTTACAAGACCAAGCAAGATGTTGATGGGAATGTGCAAAAGCACAAGCCTAGAATGGTCGTGATATGGTTCACACAGCAGCCCGGCATAGATTTCAATGAAACTTTTGCACCTATCCCACGCATGGATACAGTCATAATTGTTTTGGCCATTGTTGCACTAAAAAATGGCTTGTTTATCAAAGATGTTAAATCGACATTTTTGAATGACTATCTGGAGGAGGAAGTATATGTGGAACAGCCACCAGGCTATGAAGTTCCTTGATAAGAGAACAAAGTATACATGTTGAAAAAGGGAATCTATGGTTTCGAGCAAGCTCCAAGAGCTTGGTACAATTGCATTGATTCCTATCTCACCGAAAATGGATTTCATAGAAGTGAAAGTGAACCGACATTGTACACCAAATTTAATGAGCAAGGTAACATGTTAATTGTATGTCTTTATGTAGATGATTTAATATTTACTGGTGATTTTGGCATAAAGTATTTTAGAACAGTCATGGAAAGCGAATTTGAAATGACTGATTTGGGTCTTATGAAGTTTTTTCTGGGCATTGAAGTCTAACAGTCTGAAAGTGGTATTTTAATATCACAGTCAAAGTATGCAAGTGCAGTTTTAAAAAGATTCAATATGTCTAATTGCAATACATCCCCAACACTAGTAATAACAGGTTTAAGATTGAGCAAGGATGATGATGGATCAATTGTAGATCCTAAGTTGTTTAAAAGGTTGGTTGGAAGCCTTATGTTTTTAACTCCGACAATACCATACATCATGTATGGAGTAAGTTTGACCTCAATATTCATGGAGTCACCAAAAGACTCTAAGTGGAAAGCATGTAAAATAATTCTAAGGTATGTAAGTGGCACAAAGGACCTTGGCATAATGTATTCAACCTCAAAAAAATTTAAACTCGTTGGATACACTGACAGTGACAATGGAGGCAACAGATGACAGGAAAAGCACATCTGGGTACACATTTCATTTTTGTACAGGTGTTGTGTCATGGGATTCGAAGAAACAACCCATAGTAACTATGTCTTCAACAGAAGCAGAGTATGTCGCAGCTACAAGTGTTGCATGTCAATTCGTTTGAATGTGAAGAATGTTAAAAGACCTTTCGTAGAACCAACAAGAAACAACAACCTTTTTCTGCGACAATAGTTTAGCCTTTGCATTATCAAAGAACCATGTGTTTCACAAGAGAACCAAGCACATTGACACAAGGTATCATTTCATAAGAGAATTGGTTAACAATAAAGAAATTTGTTTAGAATTTCGTAGGTCTAAATATTGGCTTGCAGACATTTTTATAAATCCATTGACAAGGGATATGTTCCAGTATCTGCAAATTTATTTAGGAATGACAAGTTATTCTCAGTAAACTCTGTCATGAACAAAGCAAGTTTATAGCTCTAAAACATTTTGTATTTTGTTTTAAGATCCCATATGCTCATAATTAAGGGGGAGTGCTAAAACTATTAATTACTCATTGATCCACATAGGATATTAGTTGACTCTATCAGAGTCTGTAGCAGGTCGGTTTCTGTCAGACAGTCTGACGGGATGAAGAGCTCATGTCTCTCATATATAAGCCAGTCGATTTAAACTTCTGAAGATAAGTTTCTAGGTAGATAGTTATTGTAGTCTTTAATGTTAAGTCGGTAGCTTCACAAAGAAGCAATTTTAGTTTTTCTATATGAAGAAGAAGAAGATTGTAAATTGATAGAGACACAGAGAGAAGAAGAGAAGTGTGTAAGTATGCACAGAAGAAGAATTAAAACTCCGTGAATAGTTTGAAGCTCAAGCTTCTATGTTTTGTGAAAGTGTTGAGAGTCGAAACTCTGTAAAAGGTGAAACATCCTTGTAAATTTCCAAGTTTGTATTTACGGCTATAGTTCTTTGTTATGCCACAAGAAGATATATAAATTCACAATTTATGGTTGAATGCATGTTTTATTTAGCCGCACATCTTCTCTATAATTACTTAAGTAAATGTTATTTACATTTACCGTTTAGTGAAAGACACAAAGAATCCATAAATATTTCACCGCGTAAAATTTTGAGTTTTTACCTGCAGAGTGATCGACAGAAATCTTATTTAATATTTGGTTATATAATATGGTGAGTGAGTCACAATATAGTTGTGTCATAGTTTATCCCAAGTTAGCGTCGGTGAAAAGTGTTTTTCATATTACAAGTATTTGGACTAAGAAATATATTTCTATTAAGTTTGACTAAAAGTGGTCCGGTCGAAGTAGGAAGTTGGTCGCAAGGGTAATTCATGTCGCAGTAAAATCGGGTCAAAGTAAAGTGAGTTTGTCAAGGTAAAAGTGTGTCAAGTGAAAATTATGTAAATTCTATCACACATAAGTGTATCGTAGCTTGTCTTGTCTATCGCAGTAAAACTTTGTCGCGGTAGTTCCATCGAAGTATCTGATCGAAGGAAAAGGTGGAGTTCTAAAATTCTCTTGGTCGCGATCCCAAAAGTTTTTAAAAAAAGGAAAAGAAAATATATGACTTCACATTCAATCAAGTTAATCGTCGCAACCATCATTTTCCAATACCTTCACTAATTAGGAATACCACCTTAAAGTCTTATTTTATCAATAAAACTTAGAGGGAAGTTGAAATAATGTCCATCTCAAGCATGCATTTTATGCATTGGATATTGCATGTATAGAGAGTATAGATACCTAATTAGAAGTTGAAAACATGTCCATCTCAAGCATGCATCTTATGCATTGGATATTGCATGTATAGAAGTATAGATATCTAGTTAGATATCGTAGGCTAGAGATATTACTTTTTGAAAAATGATGAATTGGTTTGTGTGGAGCCATGCTTATTTTGAATTCAATATTACAAGTTGGGTTGAAGTGAATAATATTTTTTTTAGTATTTGCATATTTCACTGCAGTGACTTGAATTTCCCATTTAAGATATTCAAAGTTTTAACATTTACAATAGAATCAATAATAAGGAGATTGACATTTGTTGTTAGCTTGCAATTATTTATTCAACCTAAAATCATTCACAATAAAGAAATAAAAAGAAAATTTCAACATCTCCTTAATAAGTTCTTGTTAATGCTTGACTTTGATCTCAGTGATTTATTTTGGACAAATTATAAACAAAATTAATTGTATAGCTTTTATTTTTTATTTTTTTACAAATCCTAGTGATGGTTACAATTCAACTACTAGTTTCATTCATATCTTATACTAAGGACATTCCCAAGAAGGCTGAAATATTTTGGTTGGAACCATGCATTTTTGTTATTCAATATCACTAATCCTGGTAAAATAAATATTAATTTTGTTAATATTTGAAAATTTTCTCACAATGACCTGATTTTCCCACTCACAATTTTCAAAATAATAATATTAATAGTAGAGTAAACATTGCTTCTTAGTTTCTTATTTTCTATTGAGCATGAAATCATTCACAATAAACAAATCAAAAAACAATTTCAACATGTTCTTAGTAAGTTTTTATCAAATTTTAAATTTTATTTGGGATGGAATAATTTTGGACAATTGAACAACATTGGTTGTGTATATTACCTTTTGTTACAATGGTAGTAGTTGTTAGAATGCAAGTACTAGTTTGAGTCACGGTATAAGGGTGCACATTTCAATTCCCATGATGCCACTCATAAGATGGAAGTCCTCCATTTGGGATTAAGTATATGACTATTTGTTGTTACGTTATATGATTCACATATACCATTAAAAATATTAAATAAACTTCTTATAAAATTTTCCAATCCATTAAAACTTCTAAAATCGAGAGTTATTTTCGGAACATGTCATTCAACTATCATGCCATTACCATTTTTGGGTTCATCTTCAAGCCTATCCATTGAAACTTGTAACATCACGAGATCTTTTGGGAACATGTCATTCAATCATCATGCCATTACCATTTTTGGGTTCCTCTTCAAATGTTCTTGTGAAACCAAAAAGCCCAAGTATATCAACTCTTTTTGCTTAAGGGTACATTTATTCAAGTTTATCCATAGAATATCCTCTTACAACTACTCCAATGCTTAATGAAAATGCCTCAAATGTTCATCATTTTTCTTATTAAAAACAAAAATCATCAACTTAAACAACCATAAATTTATCTAAGAATCGTTTTAGTGCTTCATTCATCAACCTCATGAAGGTACTCGATGTATTTTTAAAACCTAATGGCATAAATAACCATTCATACAAAACTTCATTTTTATTGAATGTTGTGTTCCATTCATCCCCTTCCCTAATTATGATGTGGTGATACCCACTCATCAAGACAATATTTTAAAAGTATCTTGATCCACTTAAATGGTTCATAATATTATCTATATTCTTGGTAATGGAAATATGTACTTGATAGTCATCTTATTTATAGCTCTAGATTATCTACACATTATGTATTCTCTACCCTTCTTTGGACTTAGTACATTAGGTGATACATAAAGACTCAAAATATCTTATAAGGCCTTTGGATAGTGGCTCTTAGACCTAATTATTAACCTCTTAACATTTTGTTGAGGTCATCCTATACAACACATTTTTACGAAAGCTTGATCCATGTATGAATTCAATCTAATTTAAAATTTATTTAATTGAAGGTACTCCAAATTTTGGCATGTCATCTATGATGGTCTCCTTCTACATATTCAACAATTCTTCAATTTATGTTGGCACTTTCTTATCTTGTTCTTCTTGAACCATCTCTGGAGAAATTTTAAGACAACAGTTTGAATTCTTCATTCCTTCCAAAAATTATTTGACAAAACAAAGCATGATCTTGTTTTTGTTGCTATATATCCAACACTCTTATATCATTGGATGCAATTAGAAACTTTTTCCCTCTTTCTCAAATTACTAAGTATCCTTCATCCCATCAAGATAAACTCTCCTATCATACAACCAACGCCTATCAAACAATACATGACCAACCAACATACATTGCAGCTCAACATCCTATAGCATTGGGTCTTCATACTCTCTCATTTAAAATTTTAGTAGTCACCATTGAGAAACAACTTGACTATTTGTAGCTATGAAACATTGTATGCGCTAGGATGGGGTGTACATTTCAAACTCAACTTTTGTATCAATTTTATAGATACCAAGTTTTCAGTGCTTCCTCCATCAATAATCACATTACAACACCCCTTTGTATTTTTATTTTTATCTTAAATATGTCCATTCTATGCTCTAGTTTTTCAACAATTTTCTTCTTTGGCTTGTGGAACACCTTTTGAACATGCGGGTTTTTTTTCATGTTGAATCTATGGAATGTTTTTCCCAACATCAAAAGACTCATTTACGTGAGCTACATGTTCCCTTACTTCATTATTTCTGCCATCATTTTGATTCTCAATACATTATGCCATCTCATGTCATTGATATCACGCTTGTAACATGTAGGAAAACACCTTCCTACTTTGCCTTTGCCAAAACCTTTGTCTCTACAATTATTACCATTCGTGATTTGTAGTTTTCACCACTATTGCTTGCTTCATCTTCATTTTTTTTGTGTTTAACTTCTTCCAAGGCTTTCTCTACCATTTCATCATCCTCCTCTTCCTTTAGCATTCTGTTGTCTTCAACTCAACTTTTCTTCAATTTTAAGAGAGATTTGATATGTCATCTATAATAAGAAATTATTAAGAGAGATTTGATATGTTTCATCTATAATAAGAAAGTAATGGTTGATAATTATTTTAAATTGAATGCAAAATCTTAATTCAATACATACAGTGCAACCTTTTGAATTTTGGTTTCCTATTTGATTTACAGTATAAAGAGCTCTATTGTGTACTCTCACATTGATGTCTCCCTTTACCTCAAATTATAGGACTAGGGCCACAAAAATTATTAAAAATTGATATATATAATTCTCTTTCATTTTACTTATCATTTTCTTCCATGTCTTAATTTTGTCCTTTGATTGTCTATTCATCTTTTATTACAAAATATCACCATAAAATTGCACCTCACCTTGGGTGCTTTCACATTGTCATATTGAAAACATACTTTCACTTCTTATATCCAATCAATTATTATTTTTATCTTTTATGGTACCATCATAATTTCAAATTTCTTTCTTTCAAAAATTTGATCAATTGCACACTTAAGTCTCTCTCTTAACTATCTCGACTTTCTTTTGCTCCAAGTTCTAATTTTAATTATGATCTAGTGTCACTAAATTATGATTTCCAATCCTTCATTTCTCCTTTTCATATATTCAAGTTTTTGAATATTTTGATATCCACATATTCTAGAGCTTTATGTTCTCTTTGATGTATTTTCCTATGTGGCATACTTATTCCTATGCTCTAACAAAGAACACTCTCCAAGTAATTTTGTATTGTTATAACCTTCACCATAAAAACTCATTCACAATAGGCACAAATATTTCTCATAAATCAAAATATCACTTTCTTCACTCTTTAGAATTACATGGCCCTCTACTCATTTGCAAACCTCATATAATATGCTTAAGTTTGTGATATTTAACTTATAGTGTTTCAATTTTCAAAATTAAATTCAACATTTTTTATTCCAAAAAAATTTAAAATTTACTTAAAAACAAAAATATTAATACAATTTTAAATAACAATATTTCATTAAATTATTTGCACACAACAATGTTATAGTATCGTCATATTTAAAACCATATAACAACTTCAAATTTAGTATATTTAAAACCACATAACAATGTACAATCTATTCATACAAAAATATACATGATATCTTAGTTGACTACGAATACTACTGTTTTATATGAAAAATCATTTAAATTCCAAGATTTGCAATATTTCAATAACTATATCATTTTAATATTCTACCCATATCAATGAATATTAGAAATGAGCAATTTAGTTTTTTTAATTTTATTTAAAATCCAATTCCACAACCCCTATTTAATTCCATTTAAATTGCTAGAAAAGATGATAAGTGATTGACCATATCATTGAAATATTCAAACATTGAAATTTTATTTTCACTAAAATCTAAGATAAATAATGTTAAAAAAAATGAAAAATAATTGACCATATCATTAGAATATTTAAATATTCAAACTAAATAATTTATAATTTTTATTTTGTTTAAAACATCCTCTAAAGACATCAAGGAAATTTTTTTCTTTATAGCTCTATAAGTTTTATATAAAAATCCATACTTTCCATTTTATTAGTAAAACAAAATCTATCCAAACTTAGGAACTTTCTATTTTATTCTAAATAAAACAATCATCTGTTTCATCTTTATAAAATGCCCTGAAACATAACATAATTTTCAAACATACTTTTCAAAATCTGGTAAACTGAAGCATTACATACTTTTCGAAATCTAATAAAAAAATAAAATAAAACCTACATAATCAAGCAATTACATTTAAAATCCACCCAAACTTGGGGACTTTTCATTTTATTCCAAATAAAACGATCCTCATTTTCATCTTTATAAAATGCCATGAAGCATTACACAGCAATACATACTTTCCTAAATCTGATAAAGAAAAAATAAATAAAGACCATACAATTAGGAAATTACATTTAAAAAATAGAAAAACTAAACTTTAAAGATCCCATTCATGTTAAACAGACCAAATACATTATAGATTCTTGGTAAATAGACCCAATACATTATAGCTTCTATTACAAGTGCAGAATAACTACGTGCTCCACAAAATGTTCGGCTTATTCCTAACCAGATCCCAAATAATTAAAAATGTTTTACATAACAAAGAATACTTACTAACTTGGTTATATCAGACTATCACTTTTGACTGCTACTATATACAGTAAAATTGTATTTAGAATTTTGATAACACCATGCCATCCTAATTCCTTGCATGGCAAATAGGAACACCAATCCACAAAGGGGTGTATAACTATATAGTATGCAAACAAATAAATATTGCAGATGATTTTGTGGAAGTTTCTGAATTGTATTGACAAACTATTTCTAGGCGAAAGTAAAATATAAGGGAACAGTTCATGTGGCTAGAAACTTCGTTGGGATATCTCCTATGATTCGTCCTTCAGGTATAAGAGATCAATCGATTTGATATGAAGGAAAATTACAGGTCAATCGATTTGATGGGTAAAAGTGAACCTCAATATCTCTAATTGAGTGGGTTAACTTAAGATAAAAATTTAAAATATCATTGATATAAGTGCAATGTAATGAAAAAACCCACACACTGGTTATTATAGTCCTTCATCCTAAGGTGGTAGTTGCATCCAATTTACTTTTTATAACTTATTTAATATTTGGAAGTTTGTTGTGGATTAAGAGTTTACAAGTTACCATAATGGCATTTGATGTTGGGTTCTTCTTGTAGGAGGGGTGGTTGGGGCGTTTGGTTTTGGTTGTTTCTACCTTGGGTAAAAACCCATGGCTATCCAGACATGATGTTTTCGCGTCAGTTTCAATGTAATGAAAAAAAAATGTGTGGTGCAATGGTGCCACATCATTTTGAAATTTCAATGTTGATGCCTAAACTTTGGAATTCACCCTCCTCCGCTTGCAATAAATTGGAATTCACCATCGCAATAAGGAATAAAAAATTTGCGCAAGGTCAAAAATTTGATGGCAATGTGCTATGTCAACAAAGAGAATACTTTAGTTTGTGATACACCATGGGATGGGAAGCTTTTTTCTCATGCACAATATCACACAAAAGCAAACTTTCATAACTTGAGAAAAATCGCCCAAGGGTTAGAAAGAAATCATCAAACTAATAAAGGTAGTGCAAAACCATGATAAACACAACCTAAAGGGAGGAGTTAGAGGTGATCTCAGGTAGACAAAAGGGGAATCTAGGTGGAATAGATCAACTCAAATGCAATGATAGTAAAAAAAACATTTTAGACAGCTTCAAAAACAAGGATCAAGATTAGTGATGAAAAAGTTTTACATACTGCAACCAATGTGAAGTGAAGAAAATTGGAAATTTGGAAGCATGGAGCCCTCAAATTTCCTCCTACCAAATAAAACTTGTGGATCATTGTTAGCTCAACACAATGCAATTTAGAAATGTCACCTTCTTTCTAAAAGGTTCCTTGGACCTTAACCCTCGAAGTTTCTTTCCTGGGGCTGTTGTAAATTAAAATACAAACCACATTGGAAGAAGTACAATAATTCACTTTCAAACAACCCTAAACTTCATGAATATCAAGGAGAAAAGACACCAACCGATGAGATAATTTTGCAGCGCTTCTGGGGCAACTTATCAGTCAATATTCTAATCTAAAATTACACTTTCACAACATAAATAACAACATGATTACAACAATAAAATCATCCCCTTTGTCTTATTCTTTAGGTATGAAATCATTTAACTATTTTCCTTTTTACTTATGTCCAAACAACAAGATCATAAATAGATTTAAGTAGAGAAGTATAAAGAACACACGTAGTTGAAAATAAAATATGAAATTGGCATATGATATGTATGGTTGGAAATTTCATATAGAAGCTCAATGATTAAGTACATACCATAGCCTCCTCTCAAGGCTACAAAATATAACCAAGACAAATTCCCTAACTAGATTAATCATTAAACCCTAACACCACCATCAATAACAAGAGCAAGAATCCCTCCAAAACTATATCCAAGGTAAGATGTCCTCCTCTTCTCTTCTTCTTCACAAGTCCACCATAGGGTTTTCTCCCAAGTCCCTATTTTCCAATCTCCAAGGATAAAACACTAACCTTAGATCTCCAAGATGCTTCGAGAAACTCCAAAGAGACAAAGAAACCCTGGCACCCAAGAGAGAGAGAGAGAGAGAGAGAAACGAGTACAATTGAATACCTAGACAGAGAGAGAGGACAAGTTTGCTCCTCTTCTAGGTCACATCTCTATGCAAGAGTAAGAATGAACATGCAAGTCATATGAATGTAAGACTCTCTCCTTCCTCTATTTATATGAGAGGCAATGGAGTTCAACAATACTATGTGGGTACAATCCCTTACAAGCAACCTACATGAGCCTTTGTAGGCCACACAAGTGAGATCTCCACTCTAGAGTATAGGTGACATGCTCCAATGATGATACCATGCACAATACGGACTCTGCGGTGATGTAGATACACAAGGAAACTCCACACCACTCCATCCCAAGTCTCCATGGACTCCATATGTCCTCCAAATCAAATGACTCTTCTAAATCAACTACCCCTTGCAAAAACATTGTAGAATCCCCACACTTCCTTCAGCCATCAACAATCCTCTGAACATGAATCCAAGTTGTTAAATGTCATCTAGGGCTTGAATCCCTCCTACATAATGTACAATAATCCACATCCCATGTAGGGTTTCTCCCGCCAAGTTAATCTCCCATGTGGCCATCATGAAGTGTGTCCACCATCTAGGCAAGAGATCTCCAATGAAAAAGGGAATAGCATTGAGTCGTGAATCCATTAAGTTCAAGCATATAATGAGCAGTGTGCATATTCATCATGGACCAACTCTCATGTTACAATCCATCTTGGACTTTCTAGGGGATGAACATACACCATGTACCCAAAATCTCATAAATCACATCCAATCATGGTGTAAATACTTTTTGAGTAACCTGGAAATCTAATAGCGTTGTCCTACAAGATAACAATATTAAATTCCTCCTCCATTCTATACCCTATTGGTTGCTCTAAAAATTCTCATGTAACAAATTTCCTCATCATTTTTATCTTTAGTGGATCCATGTTGTGTAAATATGAATATGTGATTAATGTTTTAATCATACAACTTTTGTTGTATGAGATGTTTCCATATACTTTGCTCTAGTGCTAGAAAACACTGAAGTGCATTATTTTTTTGTTAGTCCATGACATAATAACACTAGTTTACATTAAACAATATCAAGTAGTTGTTTTTCTTGTGATGAAATCTCCTTCCCAATATGATTTTCAATCTCGGTTAACTACAATGTTCATTATGTTATTGAAAACAAAGGCCATAGTTAAGGGAATTCTCTAATATACCTAAATACTCTCTTCATTGCATTCCAATTGGTTAGTATTGGATTTACAAAATTACTAACTAGTGTGTTAAGATACTTATTTCACAACACAAATAACATTGCATCATGCAAGCCATATCATTCATGAGGTCTTTGATGGTATTTTATTATAACATTTTCCATTTCTCATTTTCATGTTCAAATATGGGATATATTTCAGTAGACAGTGTGGTATTTACTTCCATGTTAAAACATTTTGAATTGTCTTCGAGGCCCCTATTCTAGCCCATATGAAATCTCCTTGTTTTTCTATCAATGATTTCTTTTAATACTAATATTGATAATATACCATTTCAAATTCATCTCACAACAAACTCTTATGTTTTTCATAAGTGCAAAGTATCATCAATTCAATGGCTCCTATGCATACAAAGTTAGAGTAACAAACCATTGTTCTTTTTTTCTTAACATAAATGTTAAATCCAGTTACTCTTGTTTCTAAATTGTTTACAAATGTGTGGAATAAGTGTCACTCAAACTACCCCTTTTATTAACACCTTTTCTCACACAAATTCCCCTTAAACGTTGCCAAAATCCAAAACCTTGAAATCTACCATCCCATTGACTTAAAATTACAATCAAAAGGAATTATGTTATCTTTCCCACATCAATGAAATTGTGATTTGAGAAACGTATAACTTCAATATTAACAATTCTTAATATGTTGGATACAAAATACCATGCATCATTGTAATAATATATTGATCCTATCATGTATACCAAGTGTGTGGGGACTACTTTAGTAAAAATCATATAAAGGCGTCTTAACCCTACTCTCACAACATTAAATCCTTTTAGCTATGTCATATTCTTTCTCTCAAGATCTCCATTTATAGATTATTTTTAATATCTTTTGATGCACTTCCAAATCGCAATGCTGCAATGACAAGAAAAAATCTCAAAAAAACAATGCTGTAATGACAAGAAAAAATCTCAAAAAAACAATGCTGCAATGACAAGAAAAAATCTCAAAAAAAAATCTTAACAATGGGTGAGAAGGTTTCACAATAATCAATACCATCAATTTGTGAAAGTCCACATGATATAAGATGTACTTTTGACATGTCAATGGTTTCATCAAAATTTAGTTTTTTTCTTGAAAATACATTTGTGATCAATACCTTTTCTTAATGGAGGAAGATCAACAACTTCCCGAGTTTGATTTTAAATCAAAGCCTCATATTCAACCTTCATTACTTCCTCGCAATTTTAGAGTGAATAATAAAGAGCCTCTTACATATATTTGGCTCTCCTTAAAATGACTTTTAGGAAGGCTTCCTCGTACACGGTGCAATAAACATGTGCTCTTAAAGGATGAAACTCCTCATGAGGGTCCCTCTTTGATATGGTTTTGAAGTTCCTCCTTTGTTTGTGGTATGGATTATTTAGATAATGGAATGAATGCAACAATATAAAATTGAAACATACATAGTAATATTGCAAAAATAATAGTAATACAATAAAATCCGCATTCTATTTATGAACAAAATTGAAAATTACTATAAACTACAAAACAATACAAACTAGATAGAATGGTGGTAGTTTATTTTTCAAGAGAGGTGTTTTGGATACACTCATTCAGAAGAAGGAATTACAAAAGATAAAAAGTTTCTTTACCATAAATTATGATACCCTAGGATGAAAAAACCCTAAAGGTCCAAAACCCTAACCCTAGGAAATGATGTGGTGAAAGCATGCAGACCTCGAGGAGGCTAGTTGGCATGTCAACTTCTCAGGGGCACATTTTTTTCATACAAACTCCTTTTAGGGTGTTTCTTGAACCATTACAAAGATTAAATTGTGCTAAATCGTGCTCTATGGGTTTGGAAAGCCATGTAAACATATATTTTGTGGCCTACATCCACTACCAAAAATGTAAGGGAAATGTCCAAAAAAATGCACCGGAAATTTGGTACCTTGAAATTTAAAGTAAAACTATCAAGTTGTGGAACCAATTTGAATTAGTGGAATATGTGGGTGACCACCAATATCCACCTAGATCAATTTGAGTAGGGCATTTCTCATGTTGAGTATTTGTTGTTTTCTCTTCATCAAAATGCATTGCAAAAGAAGGCTATGTACCAATTTGTACATGAAGCATAACTTCATGGTGCTCAATTGATGTGTATTACTGTAGATATAAACTTACATAGATTTAATAATCCCCTGATTAGTAGTTGAATAACAAAATTTATAAACATTCAATCTCATATCATAAAACAAACAAATAAATAGTAACAAAACTCTAACATGTTCCCTTTTCTCTCATGAAATGTATACAAAAGCTCACAACCAAAAACTCCAAATTTTTCGAAGTCAAGTTTCTTACCAACCCAAACTCCTATGGAATCTTACCATTCAAGGGCTTAGAGATTAACCAAATTTTGAACATAAAAAACAATTTAAAAACATTTGACCAAATGTCAAAGAAGTTTGGGAGATTATAACATGACCTTATCACCTAAATTGGATCATAGGAAAAGAAATGCTTTGTTTTAATAGTTTGTGTGTACTCGATTTAGTACTCAAGTTTAAATCCTAATATCATTACAACCTCTCATCAAAACTTTGGTCAAATCCTTGTTTATATGTTATAGATAATTTTATGCATGCGGAGGTGTGGGAAACATGGAGTAGACCTTAAGCTCCACACCTTGCATTTTGTTTAGTAAATAAAGCAAAGAATGAGACAAAGGGAAGCAAAGAATAGACATGTTTATGTGATGACACAACATAAATGCATGCAAAGGTGTGGAGAAGGAAAACTGGAGCCTTAGTTGTGTGCCCTGCACTCCACATAATAAAGCAAAGGTGGAATCAGCTAAGGCAAAGGGGTGTGTGGAAGTTGGATAAATGGAGGCTTGTGTGAATTTAAAGTGAAGCTTACTTTGCATTCCATTAAGGAAATGCTCTTGAATCTTAAAGAAATGCAAAAGAAAGGAGTGAGTCATAGGGAGGTATAGTTCCACACTTCGAACTCTATGGGATAACAAAGGGAAGAATGAAAAACAACCCAAAACCTACTTGGAAAAGGATGTGGCAACATGGATTTGTGTTAGTGACAACATGTGTACCTTTCAACCAACATGGAACACCGACAAATCAAATAATTTAATGTGGGTAGTAATAACCCTAAAAAGGAATAATTGTAACATCCTCTTTTTATGAAGGGGTGGCAGGTGTTGGTGGGGTTCACTCTTTTTACAAAGGGGTGGCAGGTGTGGGTAGGGTTCTGATCGACCCAAGAGGGAAAGAAGTGGGTAAGTTTTATTGGGGTTTAGGGTACGCCAACAATAAATTTGTAGTGTTATATTCTCTTTTTTATGGCTTCGAAATGGTTTTTTCAAGAACATCTCTCGATTATTTATCTTTAGGGATTCCCTTATGATCATCAATCAATTCCACGATGGTCCTCCTCATTCCCATATAATCCAAAATTGATTTTTTTCTAAAATAAAGTGGAAATTGAAGCACATTTTGAAGCTCTCATTCTAGCATGTTCATACGTACAACACCAGTATAGAAAATCAATTGGAAAACATCGTAGTGTGTTTGGACAAAGGAATTTTGGAACTAAATGGAGGTCCACTGCAACGTAAGTGAATTCCTAAATTCTCATGAATTTTGTGGTTATAATTTCCTGTGCTTATGTTGGCATACAAAGGGAGAGGTTGGTGGAAAATGTAAACTCGCATAACGGATTTCCAAATCCCACTTTCTTGAGCACAACTTGGAGTACGTGGGTGCAATATGTAGGACAACTCCAATCCCTTGATCATTTAATTCTCTTTTGGGAAAGCTTATCCTCCATGTATGAGATCTATTGAATATTGTCTTTGCAATCTCGAGCAAGGGAAACCATGGTGGGTGATGGTGTGAATGTGGAAACAACAAGGATAAATCAGTGCACATGAACAATTCAGTGTGACGTCCATTATATTTTTTCAATTGGGTTTAAGCCTCATTGTGGTGGGAGAATTGAAGAGTGGTTATCTCAAGATGTGTCTAAATCAATTAAGAAATGGGTTTTTTTTATTGGTGCAAAATGCATGTTCTAAAAGGACAACATGGGTTCATAGAGGGTTAAAGGATTCATGTTACTATTCTGGCCTAGAGATGGAAGGAAGGGACATGTAAACAAACAAGAGATCAGGGATAATTTTAAGAACCCCCCCGAAATTTATATGTATAAAAAATGGGCGAATCCCCCCGATATATAGGAAAACTTGAAGGCGATTTTATCAATAA
>LPNX010453438.1:3637-27858 GCA_001517045.1 Pseudotsuga menziesii
ACCTATCTAAGGCACAAACCCCAGCATATCGTATGTAAGATTCAGCATGCGCTTATGGTTTCCTTACACCTTTTTTTTGTTTGAAGGTTACGCCCAATCAGAGCATGAACCTTGTCTAGCTTAAGCCATGACCCTTTCATTATTGTTGCTTTGTCTGCTAGTGTGTTGTAGACACTTTTAGCCGTGACTTTACGTGACTGTCTAGCTTGAGCGATGACCTTGTGTTTCTACCCGGCTTGAGCTGTGACCTCCCACTAGCTGTTAGATGAGGACCATGACCCCCTGTATGCTACTAGGTTGATTTATAACTTGTGTCGCTCCTCAACCTAGCTGTGATCTGTACTTGAGCTTGACGGTGACTTGTATACTACTCCTAGATGAAGCCGTGACTTCCTTATGGTGGACGCGGCCTCATGTTTATCCAGCCAACACGAATCTGTATTTCAACCTATCTAATTTCTATCTAGCCAGGTGTATCAGATATTGTTTTAATTTCATTCTCAATCATAGTGGTAATGATTTACTTTCTCGCAAGAAGAACATTCTCATTTACTATCACGGTAGTTGAGAGGTTGGGTGTGTGGCGTCCTTCATCTTCTATCCATGATTTAATTGAAGCATCCTCCCATTTCACCTCGTGAGTGATTGAATCGGTCTGATCGTAATCATGAGCTACAAGCACCGTGACATTTTCTCATTTGGGCTGTGGCTTTCTAGAGCTACCACTCTGAACTGTGATTCCTTTTTGGTTGGGGCGTGGCTTTGTACACTACTGTACGTTTGGGTTTGGGTAGTTAACTTAATAATAATGAACAAGGAATTACAATATGCCCTAATAACAGTGAACGTGGGCATTTTTGTGTTAATAAGATGCTTATAAAATCTGCGACTTGCCTTGATATGATTAATAATAGTTATTGGATAGCTATTTGCTTTATTAAAATTTACTTAAAGACTGCTGATAGTCTTGACGACAGTGAAATAATAAAATGCTTATAAAATCTGCGACTCGCCTTGATATGATTAATCATAGTTATTAGACAGCTATTTGTTTTATTAAAATTTACTTAAAGACTACTGATTGTCTTGATGACAATGAAATAATAAAATCCTTATAAAGTCTACGACTCGCCTTGATATGATTAATCATAGCTATAAGACAGTTATTTCTTTTATTAAAATTTACTTAAAGACTGCTGATAGTCTTGATTACAATGAACGTAGGTGTTTGACTTAATAAAATCCTTATAAAGTCTGCGACTGGCCTTGGTAATATTGAACATAGATATAAATACGGCTATCTATCTTAACGATTTGAAAATAGATATAAGGACAAATGTGTCACACTAAGACTGTTTACTAAAAGGCAATAAGGAGCAATAGGACTCCGATTATAGTATTTGGAATTGCATACGGGTTTATGAGGATGAGTTAGTTTTGAACATAGAACTAACTTTGTCCACATGGGTATGTGGCATAAAGCCAAGATTAATAATTAGTTTGTATGGGAGGTAACTCTAGCTTCTCTTTGAAAGGATTGTTCATTGAATTCAGTGGTAGGGATAATGAAATACTCTGTGAGGAGTACTTGAATTTTAAACCAAAGACGTGCAGGCAACAGAATTGTTGCGGATTGTAACAGCCCTTTTGGAAAATAATATTACATGACGCTAAGGATTGGTGGATGTAACCCTGAGTTTGGGGTGAACCACATACATCATTTTCTCTGTGTGATTGGTTCTTGTGTTTTGTGTTTTATTGATTTGCATTAAATAATATTGCTCATATATGTTCATGATGTTAAGAAAGATTGCTCATATATGTTGAAATTCACAATGTTAAGAAATATTGCGCATATATGTTGAAATTCATGATGTTAAGAAGGATTATTTATGCATCGCGATTGAACACTTTAAGACTAGTTTGCAACATGATGGATATTCATATTTCAAGTCCTTTAGAATTTACATAAAGTACCAATTATTGCAATGTGTATGTCTACCCCCTTCTATGTTTTGAACAGAAGTATTTCTCTAAGATACACATAAATTGTAATGCCTTATATGTTGAGTTGCAGTGAAGGGGAACGTATTACTTAGTTGTTACTTTAATAAGGATAAGTAAGATTTAAGGTAATTGAAAAATAGAAATCTCCTTCGCAGTACATAGTTACAACAAAAACCTCAGTTGGGTTTTTAGTATTCTTTCTTAATGAAGTATCTCGAGTATTTTTCAATGATAGGATTGCAAGGATAAACTTTAAACTTAGTCTTGATTCATGATGTTTTGATGAATGACTTACAAGTGGGATTTTCATCATTTACCAGTCCTAAGGATAACTATTCCAAGCCATAGGTAGTAGTAAATGGAATGTATTTTTCATGATTGATTTTTTGATGAGGAGAACCGATGGAAGTCGTCGAATGACTATTTTTCCATGTGTAGAGATTGACCTTATCGAATTGGATTGAACATGTTTCATCTGACACTAACAGGATTGATTCTTTTTGTAGTAGCAGTGAAGTGAAAAATTTACCATTTTCACACCTAATGGCACTAAGGTATAGGAGGTACACTACATATGGTATCAGAACCCAGGTCACAACACTTGGGCCTAAATGGGTAGAATGTAAATCACAAGGTACAGTTGAGAATCTAATTATGGAAGGGAAAGAGATGAAAAGGTAATAAGGTAAATAATAATTTGGTCACTTGAGTCATTTATGCTAAAGGGGTGGAATGCAAGTTGTGGCCTAGAACTTTTATAAAGTCTCATATGCTGATTTGAGCAAATTCATTCAGTCTTATTCATGTCTGCACTAACCATGAAACTCTTCCTAGATAAATTAAATGAACATAGTTGCAGGTGAATTGAGGAATGAGTCATCATAAGTGAGATAAGTACCGTTTTATGGTTCGTGAATACAACTCAAGTAGAGTTAACATTAGTGAAATAAATTCTTAGTAAGTACAAGATGTATTTATGTAGGACCCTTACAATAAAGTGTTTGGACTACCAAAAAGATGGTGCCTGTCCATTTTTTAATTTGGGGAGAATGGATCCAATTAAAACAAACATATAAAAAGATACCAAATATATTTAACCCCATTGATTTACGTTAAGGATAACAATTCCTCATTTAACGTATAATCTACCCTCGACATTTCCAAAGTACTAGAATTTGAGTGGCATATCATACATGACTCTACCTCCACGCATGATGTTGTAATATATGTTATTTTAATATGACAAACTGTAGTTACTAGAGATACTCCGATATAATGGACATTGGTTAACATAAATCACAATGCAATTAATTGTCGCTGAAAGTTATTTGAGAAATTAATGACTTCTTAGAATATCAAGCAATCTTATCGGAAAAGGAACTCGGTAATTTTAGGGTTGCCTTGTGAAAACAATTGAAATGGTTTGAAAGGAAATGCAATGAATGCCTTCTAAAGTTAGACTACTTTGGTTCAAATTGAATTGCGTGTTTATGAAATCGAAGTACCTTGGTAGAAGAAAAGGAGTATGGAAAATATAAGCAACTTAATGAATTAAACTCGATGAAGTATAACAAGAATAGAAAGGGCTTAGAGATAAGTGGTAAATAGTCTTATTTGACAAAACTATAACATGGCAGAAAATCCTTTCATTTGTTTGTTGGCAAGATTTTTCTTCTCTAATGGTTATGTTATATGTGCTAACAACTCAATTGTAGGTTCATGGTAAATTTTGTGAAGACAGGATGGTACCGTTGTAAAGAGCTCACGCTGAATATCTTGAATGATACCGTTGCTGAATTAACGAAGCACGACATTGATAATTTAGAAATTGATAAGATGATCGATCTGAGACAAGGTGATGAGTATCCTCTTAAAACCTTAATTACGAAATTAACAAGGTTGTCATGCACAGGTAATTTTCTGGTACATCAATATGGATGTTATCAAGGGGTAAGTACATCTCGTACATACTTTGATTATTATAACAAGTATGCACAGGAATAGAGACATGAGACATGCGAAGCATCATGGCTGCAATTTATGAAGATAATCATCATTCTCGAACTCTAAAATTTTTTTACGATGATAATTGTGACCTATTACTTGTCTATGATAATTGTAGTGGGTTGATTAAGGAAAAATGGTATTTTAAGCCTACTGTTAACCTCAATGAACATTGTCCATGCAAAATATTTACCGATGTATGCATAGATGGCTACCAAGGAAGGTGCCTACCCAAAAGATGAGTCCTACTGATATTTATACTGTTCCTCTAAAAAGATACTAATAGGCAGATAGAACTAGTTATCGCTTAATATTCTTACATCTCTAAACTTATCACTCATTATTGTCACATAAGATTGAAGTGTCCCTTCGCTCGTAACTATCCCAAGATATATCAGTAAAGACGTACAAGTGCTATTAGTATTTGAAAATGATATACTAACAGTGCAGGGTTATGCAAGGAATTCTATCAGTTGGTATTGATGGCTAGTAAAAATATTCACTGGTTTAAATCATGAGTTTAGAAATGGGTGATGATTTTACTTATTGTTGAATTTCGAGGTTTTATAAACCAAGGATTGACTGTGGATTTGATGTTTATATACTGACATTGCATAATTTTACCCGGAGTATAACCGTGGTCATGATCCATGTACACTATGGTATATAAATCCACTTGCATATACAAGATTGCACTCGATGGCTCAGAAACGAGTAAGGAGTTATTTTGGATGATTCACGGGGTGGTATGACTCATAAACGGTGGTAAAATTGCTGCAACTTATGCTCATAATTAATTAATGAAATTATGGTTTATCAATGAATGATTTGACTAACCATGTATCCGATTCATGCATCGGTACAATAGGAGTAAAGTCATGAAAGCACCAAGGAGTGTGCATTGCAATAAGCAAGGTTAAAATTTATACTAATACGAACAAGGAAAAACTTTGGATGCTGCAGGAGCACCGTGGTGTTAGGCAAGTGATTGCCGCATGAGCACACTGGTGTTAGGCATATATGCTGCAGGAGGACAATGGTGTTAGGGAAGCGATTTCTGTGTGAGCACATTGGTGTTAGGCATACGGTGTGGAAAAATACCTAGGCAAAAATTGGAGATCTGGAAGACAGGACGTTATTTGATGTCACTGAGGGGAAAATTTTTAACTAGTGGTTAAAAGAGAGAGTAACCTTAGAAAATTGTTCTAAGTCCACACAAGAATGGAAAAGGAAACTCAAGGGAGTTTGGAAAACATAACGAACGTAAAACAATTAAATGAAATTACGAGTAATTAGACTATTACATGCTTAATGTGTAATGTGATAAAAACTGACACCCAAAGGATAGTAGTCATGTTTTTATTGATGAATCAATTGCATTATAGAAATAATTGGGTATCATGATACGAGTAAAAAGCTAGAAAGCACTCCATAAATTGCAACTGTGATGTTACACAGAGAGATTTTGCCTATGTTTTTAAGCTGAATTATAAATTCATGACGTAAGTCTACTAAATAAATTTTTTGGAGACCAAACTTGTTGCATGAAATTGCAGGTATTGAATGACGGGGACTTGATAAGTACCGAAGGATCTTCTATGATTCAAAACGAAGAGATTAAAAGAAGAAAAGACGATGAAGAAAAAGGGAAAGTCGGTCAAAGAAAATGCTGGAACACTGAGGATGGTGTTATCTTAACAGGGGAAGGATGTAACATCCCTCTCAAACTGCCTTCGAATATTTGTAACTTCTGATTATATTTGTTCTCTGGTGAGGAGCTCAAGGCCAAGGCCCCACCACCAGAACCCTGTATGTGATTTCTGAAGCTATAGACTTGTGAGACGCGAGACTAGGACACAACTTAAGCAACATACGACCAAATCCACTAGGTTGCATGATGAATCATTTGGGAGCCATAATGCTTTCTTCAGTATGCAACCCGAAAGACGAAAACGTAAGTGAAAAACCTTAGTCCCATACTAAAATTTTTTAGGAGAAAATTTAATAATGCAAGGGCGTGACAAGAACTAGGAGAGTGGACGGATTCCACTTAGGAATCAGAAGAAAAAAAAAGAAGGTTAAAAGAATTATAAATATATGTGCTCATACATTTATAATAATAACTATCCATGTATTAAAGGAAAAGGATAGATTAATTCTTTATAAAAAGAGACATAAAGTATTAAGTCCCTTAGACATTAATCCCTTTTATAAAGAGGACATGAATTATTATTACTATAAAATCTAAGGGATGGATTAATTCTTTCTAGAGATAATGAAGACAGATTAACTTTGTTGACATGAATCAGTATATCATAAGAAAAAGGAAAACAATGATAGGTCACATCTTCTTATTAAAAGGGCATGAATGGATAATTAATATAGGGAAAGGAAGGATTAATTATTTTAGTTAAAAAAATTATAACATGAATTTTTAATTAAGATCCTCTTTCTTTCCATGCTTTAAATATGGGCTTAATTGAAGCAGAAGTTCATCTTGAATGAGGGAAATAAATACTCCCTGAACCCTGACAGTTGTGGCCAAATTTTAGGGCACAAATGGTTGCCATAATCTTGGGAAATCTCAGCCTAAAATCCTCCCAACAATTCACAACGGCCAAATGCTTTGTTTAGCAATCCTGTCCGAGGTAAGTGGGAGAGGATGGCCTTATTATATATATATATATATATATAGGTAGAGGGGAAGGGAGGCACAGGGAGGATTTTGGAAAAGGTTGGGCAAGTGTTGGATCCTATAGCATTGTTTGGAGTATAGATAGGGCATGGTAGATCCTCAGAGGAGACTCATCAATTGATCAAATAATCAGAGGCACGTGCATCCCGGGTATATGCAATTTAAATTTTGATTCAGCTTCATATTCTCTATTGGATGGTCCAATTTGTTATCTCAACATATGCATTATTTTTTATATGCCTTTGTTAAGCTTTAAAGCTACACCTAGCTAAGGCGCGAACCCCAGCATATCATATGGAAGATTCAGCATGCGCTTATGGTTTCCTTACACCTTTTTTTTGTTTGAAGGTTACACCCAATCAGAGCATGAACCTTGTCCAGCTTAAGCCATGATCCTTTCTTTATTTTTACTCTATCATCTAGTGTGTTGTAGACACTTTTATCCATGACTTTACATGAATGTCTAGCTTGAGCGATGACCTTGTATTGCTACCTAGCTTGAGCCGTGACCTACCGCTAGCTGTTAGATGAGGGCCATGGCCCCGTGTATGCTGTTGGGTTGATTTATAACTTGTGCTGCTCCTCAATTGAGCTGTGATCTATGCTTGAGTTGGGTCGTGACTTGTATACTACTCCTAGATGAAGCCGTGACTTCCTTATGCTGGACGCGGCCTCATGTTTATCCAGCCAACACGAATCTGTATTTTAACCTATCTAAGTTCTATCTATCTAGCTGTATCAGATATTGTGTTAATTTCGTTGTCAATCAGAGTGGTAATGACTTACTTTCTCACAAGAAGAACATTCTCCTTTACATTCATGGTAGTTGAGAGGTTGGGCGCGTGGCGTCCTTCATCTTGTATCCATGATTTAATTGAAACATCCTCCCATTTCACCTCGTGAGTGATTAGATCGGTATGATCATAATCATGAGCGACAAGCACTGTGACATTTTCTCATTTGTTCTGTGGCTTTCTAGAGCTGCCACTCTGACCTGTGATTCCTTTTTGGCTGGGCCATGGCTTTGTACACTACTGTACGTTTGGGTTTGGGTAGTTAACTTAATAATAATGAACAAGGAATTACGATGTGCCTTAATAACAGTGAACGTGGGCGTTTTTGTTTTAATAAGATGCTTATAAAATCTGTGACTCACCTTGATATGATTAATCATATTTATTAGACAGCTATTTGCTTTATTAAAATTTACTTAAAGACTGCTGATAGTCTTGATGACATTGAAATAATAAAATGCTTATAAAATCCGTGACTTGCCTTGATATGATTAATCATAGTTATTAGACAGCTATTTGTTTTATTAAAATTTACTTAAATACTGCTGATAGTCTTGATGATAGTGAAATAATAAAATCCTTATAAAGTTGGTGACTCACCTTGATATGATTAATCATAGTTATAAGACAGTTATTTCTTTTATTAAAATTTATTTAAATACTGCTGATAGTCTTGATGACTGTGAACGTAGGTGTTTGACTTAATAAAATCCTTATAAAGTCTGTGACTGGACTTGGTAATATTGAACATAGATATAAAGAAGGCTATCTATCTTAATGATTTGAAAATAGATATAAGGACAAATGTGTCACACTAAGGCTGTTTACTAAAAGGCAATAAGGAGCAATAGGACTCCGATTATAGTATCTGGAACTGCATACGGGTTTATGAGGATGAGTTAGTTTTGAACATAGAACTAACTTTGAAATTCACGATTTTAAGAAATATTGCTCATATATGTTGAAATTCATGATGTTAAGAAGGATTGTTTATGCATCGTGATTTAACACTTTAAGACTAGTTTGGAACTTGATGGATATTTAGATTTCAAGTCCTTTAGAATTTACATAAAGTACCAATTATTGCAATGTGTATGTCTGCCCCCTTCTATGTTTTGAACAGAAGTCTTTCTCTGAGATACACATAAATTGTAATGCCTTATATGTTGAGTTGCAGTGAAGGGGAACCTATTACTTAGTTGTTACTTTAATAAGGATAAGTAAGATTTAAGGTACTTGAAAAATAGAAATCTCCTTAGCAGTACATAGTTACAACAAAAACCTCGGTTGGGTTTTTCGTATTCTTTCTTAATGAAGTATCTCAAGTATTTTTCAATGATAGGATTGCAAGGATAAACTTTAAACTTAGTCTTGATTCATGATGTTTCAATGAATTACTTACAAGTGGCATTTTCATCATTTACCAATCCTAAGGATAACTATTCCAAGCCATAGGTAATAGTAAATGGAATGTATTTTTCATGATTGATTTTCTGACGAGGAGAATGGATGTAAGTCGTCGAATGACTGTTTTTCCATGTGTAGAGATTGACCTTATCGAATTGGATTGAACATGTTTCATCTGACACTAATAGGATTGATTCTTTTTGTAGTAGCAGTGAAGTGAAAAAATTACCATTTTCACACCTAATGGCACTGAGGTATAGGAGGTACACTACAGGATACATCATATGAATGGTGTTCAATCACAAAGTCTATTACTGTTTCATGATTAGCATTGGTAAGAATATTATGTTAAAGTTACAGTTAAATTTTTCAAAGAAGGATAAACCGTAAAGTATTGTTAGCGAAATGAAAACTCATAAAATATCCTTTTAATAGTATATGGATTTCCAAAAAATGTGTGTAATTGATAGGTGTGCAGGAATATCTTGGAAGCAAGACTGAGTTCTAGACGAATGTCTTAACAATAGTTCATGTAGTTGTATCGCAATTACATAGGTTTCCTTAAATACAAAGGAGGATCAATTACTTGATGGTTATAATTTGTTAGATAAATTAAAATGGCCTTGAAAGTGAGAGTTGTTATAAATCTTACGAAGAATTGTAATAATAAGCTGTAGTACAGTAAAATTTTGATACTTTGGGTATTGCACGTTGTCTATTCTTGGATAATAATTTTTGTTGATGGATTTGCATTACGATTATAGTGTATATTGTTATCTCTCACCAGTCGTGAAGATAGTCACTCGAAGGTTTAAGTGCTTTTTCAAAAATTAAAAGAATTAATTTGATTTTACTAATTTAGGTTTGTTACACATACTTTAAGTAAAATGCCACTGTAAATATCCATCCTAACCTTATAAAAAAAGTATGGATGTGTTTGATAGCATTAGGAGACTAGGAAATTAATGTGACTAAGAATGATTGGGGACGAATTTATTAGGGGGAAGGTTAAAACGACAAGTGAATCCTCAGGAATTATATACAGAATAACAATTCCCTTGATGAACTAAGCCTGATGGGGTCATCCTAAGATGAAGTAACTCACAAATAGGTTGATTTCTCAACTAACAAGTTTTGCGTCAGTATGTTCCTCGTTTGGGATCAAAGCAAGGACATTTTCATTAGTTTTGGAATACTTTTTTATGCTATTAAGTGCCAATAATACATCCCTATAATTTTTAATTCAGAAGTTGAAAGCTCCTCTTGAAGAAAATTACCGTCAAGGATATTTTTTCCACTAAAAGTGATCTACACAAAAGTGCCAATAAGGTATTTTAATACATGGATAAGTATATATTCATATATTAAACATTCCCTTATGAATAAAGTAATGACTAAAAAGGAGTTATAAATACTTGAACAAAGGTTCTTATAGGGGATTTATGCATAAGTTATGGAAAATTAAATATGGGAAAGGCACATAAAAGTTTGGGCCTTAATATTTATATATTTAGGATAATATAAAATTTCACTCTCATTTAAGGGAGAGACTTCTTTAGAATCAAGGGAGGAATAACTCTATAAATAGAAATCTTACCGTTACTAATTTAGGGGGAATTATATTGAAAGTATTTACAATCCCAAAATAGAATTTAATTATAGAATAAAAAAAAATTTGAATGTTATTGCAGTAAGAGAAATTTAAAGTGGTATTTTACTAAAATATAGTGTTGGGATGGCAGATGCCTCTAATTCATTACTACACCTCTAGAAATAGGAAGTCTACCTCAGCAAAAACAATGACATTTTTAGTGCAAAGACTTACTCGATTCTCTGCAAACCATTTGGGTAATCATTTGCTTCGTGGGTTATTTAATGGCATTATCGGTTCTCTTCAAGGGGGGGGGGGGACGGGCATGGCACGAAGGAGTTTTCATTCATGTATGTCTTTTAGATGTGGAGGCTAGTTGTGTTGGGGAGAGGAAGACCCCATGAAGGAGCTTTTGCTGTGTGTTTTCTTACCTCTCTTGAAAAATTGCTCCATGTGTTATTGATCTCTAATGAAGAATGGCTTCTTGTGTTTTCATTTATGCTGAATAATTTCTTCTTGATTTCTGATTCCGTATTGGAGTAGATATTTGTATCTGAATTTTTCTGATTTATGATTGCCGGTATGGATTGATCTGTCATTCTTGGCAAGATCTGGTTGCAACGATTGAAGGTGAGGCTAGGAGAGCCTCACCTCTCAATGGAGAAACCTAAAAGAACACTCAGAACGAAAAAAATATTCAGAAAACCTTAAATCATGTAAGACACTAGAGTGGCACAAGAAAAGTTGAATGCTTCATTAGGAGGCCAGATGCCTTTTTATAACAATTACAAAGGGACCTCATTGATGAGGCCAAAATGAGCACAATAAATGCTGCTCATTATTTATACTAATATCTAATATATATACTTAATACATTGTCTAATACATAATGGGGAGTGTGGGACTCCCATATATCCCATTCCTCTTAGTTTAAGTGGAAAGCGTCCCTACTTTCCTGCCTCCCAATTTAAGTTGGAAGCCATGCTTGCAAAGAGGAGATGCCAAAAGTTGAAGAGGTGCTGAGATTTGTTTCAATTTAATGAATATCTGGACAGTGTGTAGATGGTATAAGATGCGAGCAGGTGGGGGATTCCCATGATGCTACTCTTGTCATATTTATTGTAGATAAACTAGAGGGAGAGATCTGTATCTTTTTAGATGTGTGAACCTCTTCTCTTGCAATATGGGAGCAGGTGGGGATTTGCATATCACTGTTTTTCATCATCTTGTTGTGAATAAACTAGAGGGAGAGATCTATATTGATTTAGATCTGTGAACCTGCTCTCTTGGTTGTGGATATCTATGCACCCTTAGGGATAGGAGACTTGTGTATCCACTCACAAATGAACTGATACTGAAACCCTCACAAGGGTGTGATTTGGATTGATACAAAAATATTTTAGCTACCTCGCACTCCATGAAGGTCTTCTCTGCAAATAAAATTTTGTAGAGTACTACTGGAGGATTGTGCAAATAACAAAATTGGAACAAAACTATGAAAAGTGTTGTAGAGTACTACAAAAATTGAATTGAAAGAGAACCCACTAAAAAGAGAACTAATACTACTGCAAAGTAAATCTGAACCAAAAATGCGAGATCACTGCTGGGCTTGGACTAAGGGGAATGGATCCCTGTGGAAAGGTTATGGAATCCCGTGCCATGTTGAATATGGCTTGCTTGAGAATGAAAAATGAACTTCTGTCAATTGTCGAATATGCCATGGTGAAGATGGCTTTGCTAAAGAGTGCTTCTCGCTGGTGAGCGATAGTTGTTGCTACTATGGGGCTGAGAATTTCTAACTGTTGTGGAGGCACATGGAACCCAACATGTCCTAGAAAATAGTCCTTGAAGAGCCATGAGGTATTGTTGTAAAATACTTATAGGAATGATGGATGGTGGCATCTGAAAGAAGGAAATTTTGGTGTACAAACATGCTTTTGTTGTACAAAGTGATGTAATTAATAGTCCTACAAAGTTTAGTAGAAAAACCCATTAGGATGTTATAAAAAGCAATAGAAGTATGAGAACACCACATTGAACGTGCATATCGGTGTCTCCAAGCTCATCTAGAGAAGGTTCCAAATGATGCCACAAGTGGATAAACATATTATGTTTAGCTTGCAAATATTTGGTGATTGTGTCATTGAAGTCAACCTCAACAGGTGAAGATCTGGAAATTTTAATCTGATCAACTGGAGAACTATGAACTAAGGAGACAACTAATTTTTTAACATTTTTTCCTGTAAACAAGCTATATGCAGAGTCGGTATGAATTATTTCCATCACCGATCCAACGAAATTTGGAACTGGTACCTTGTCTAAAGATTGAGGATACAAATCAAGTCGATAATATGTATCTGACATCAGTAATTTTGGATTGTAAGACTGAAACTGACTGTTTAGTGATGAGTTGTCATACATGTCCAATTTCTTGAAAAACGCCAGGGTGTAAATAGTAAAATGATCCACTACAAATACACCAACATTAGAATCAAGGTGATGAGAATAGGATTTTTCATCCTACAAACTGCTCCCAATTTCCAACACACCAAGAGAGTAAAGCCATGAATACAGTGTTGGAGCTTGGCAAGTATCCTCTATAATCTACCTCAACATTATCGTAATATAGATTAAGTTGATGGTTCTCATTGTTGAACACTTGAGAAGGATAGCTATTTCTATAGTTTCATGCCATATCATCTCCCATCCTGAGTATTATAGTCTTATTAGGTATCCCTAGCATTTTTATAGTCTGATATAGGGACAATGTGCTAGCCATGTGCCAATAATTGAACCTGAATCGAGATGTGCATAGCAAAACTACCAAGTTGTTAGTGTGCATTGTTCCCATGGGCCCAAAGGCTGAGGAATATCCATAGACTGTCAAAATTAGCTACGAGGATACAAACAAGAGGGATAACCTCATTTTCATATTTCCTCAAGTTGTCATTGCCAATGACTAAATTTCTGCTGATAGAAGAAATGTGATTGAGATTAGTGTGAGTCAACTTGCCATTCCAAACTCCTATGAACTTTAGCTAATAAAAGATAGTGATAAAATTTCCTCTGATGAGAAATTCACTTCACAGGCTACATAAGGTATGCCTTATGGTGGAGGTCTGTGCTTGTGTAGATGAAGTGGATTTAGGGTTTTCACAGTAGAGTAGAAGGATAAAATGAAATGCCTACGTCATGGAGACCGAGGCTATTGAGGAGAGAGAGAAAATGGAAGATCTTGTTAGATCCCTAAGTCAAGTATGTGCAGTGCTAGGAACTCAATGGGGTGATGAAGGAAAGGGAAATAGTGTTGACATTTTAGCACAACGCTATGATATTATGGTGCATTTTCAGGGAGGGGAAAATGCTGGTCACATAATATACAACAACGAGGAAAAGAATTTTGTACTGGATTTCTCAACTAAACCAAGGAACATAAATCTGAGGATTGCAAAGAAGACCATGAAAATGGAATACATAATGGAATATCATATGGAGAAATTTAGTTATTCAGTGGAGATTTTATTTAGCACCTTCAAATCGAAATATGGATGTTATTCCACTTAAATGACATCTGCTGGAACTTCCTGAGTATTACAAATACTGACAACTTCCCACACAAATAAAGGTATCATTTCTTTACACTCATGACCCATTTTAAGATTAAATGACCATTTCCCCTTTTCAACATGAGTTGGATGGAATGGGAAATGAGGGGATTGGGAAAACAAATAATTTGACAAGGCTATTGATGTACCTTGGTGACCCATTCAGAAAATGCATTTGCACTTTGCATAGTTGTAGAGAGAAATACGAATCCAAAATTTTTCACATGCTTCACAAAGTCTTCACGGGATTAGGGTTTTCACTAAAGGGATTCTCCAACTCTCACACACAAAACAATGAACAATGTCGCTGCTTCATTTTGGGTATGAGCGGTAGGAGGAGGCCATGTTCATCAAGGAGAGGGGTAAGACTCTTGAGGGTGAGAGTGTTGGAGGGTAGGCGCAACAGAGATGGAGGATATGCAATAATGGACAAGGATATGGGGTGGAGTAAGGTATTCGCAGCGATGATGGAGGCATAGACGATGGAGAGCAAATGATGGAGAGAAGGTGATGGAGAGAAGATGAAAAATTGTGGAGGTGCAAATGATGGAGGGCGTGTTAGTAGAAGCATGCCTAAAAGCAACAAAAAAGTGGAGAAAATATTGGCAGTGTGTTGGAAGGAGGGAATGCGTGGAGCGATGAAAATGGTCTGCAGAAAATGGGGATTAGAGGACAGTAAATTATTTAGCTATGAATGGTTTGCAAAATTAGCATTAGGGACATATCACAGCCATGGGGAGGGGTGCGATGGAAAATTGGAAGCAAAAACTAGAAGTAGAAAAAAAATAAACAGAGAACTACAGGAAATAGGTTTTAAGAAAAATGAGCATTAGATAGCGAAAGCAAGAAAAATAAATTAATTAAAATCTAGGTCTAGGAGCGCACTACTCTGATTCCAATTGATTTGCTATTCATGGTGAGATCTAGTAGCAAAGATCGAAGGTGAGGCTAGTAGAGCCTCACCTCTCAATGGATAAACCTAAAACAACACTCATAACCAAAACAATAGTCATAAAACCTTAAAACATGTAAGACACTAGAGTGGCACAAGAAAATTTTAATGCTTCATTAGGAGGCTGGATGCATTTTCATAACAATTACAAAGGGACCTCATTGATGAGGCCAAAAAAAGCACAATAAATGCTGCTCATTATTTATACTAATATCTAATATATCTACTTAATACATTACCAAATACATAATGGGGAGCATGAGCCTCCCATACATCCCATGGATACACTTGATATGCTTATTGTTGATACAATGTGCAATACGTTTGGTGTTTTGGCATGCCTTGTCTAGATGCATTCTTGGGGAATTTTGGTTTCTGTCTGCATGTTTAATTTAAAGAGGGTCATGCATGCATTTTGATTCCTACCTATCCTAAACACATTGCATAGCTACAGGAAGAGACCCGTGATGCATCTCCAAATTTTGGGGCTATGTCATAACGTCTACACTTTAGGAGAATTCGATCTTTGACCCATGGTTTTTTCCCATTGGGAATCTGTTATATATGTGACTCGCTCTCGATAGGGGAATTTCGGTTTGAGTTTCTGGATGTGAAGGGAGATTGAATGCATTGGAATTATGCCTATTGTGAATGTGTTCCCAATTTGTATTGGGTATTGTATTTTCGTTTATGTGTATGTTGTTGATGTATTTGTAACTTCAGAATGTATTCATCTGTATATCTTATGTATTGTACCCCGATGTTTATTTCACGATGTGTCTATAATGTAATTGAGTCATTTCATGCCCCCATGTTCCGATCAGGAAGTTTCTATAATGTAAACAAGTCATGTCAAGTCATTGTGGGTAACCCTCCTATTGGTCAAGGGTTAAAGTCCCCGCAATTGTGGGGCCCTAGGGTTATTAGACTATCCTAGTGAAGTCAAGCCTAGGTGAGTCATCGTAAGTCAGGGCAATAGTCCCCACCATCTAAGTCAAGGTTAACCCTCCTTGTTGAGCAGAGGGAAAAGTCCCCACAACTTGTGGGGCACTAAGGTTATTAGCCACTTCTAGAGATGTCAGGTCTAGTAAGTAATTGTTAGGCTAACATGTTGGAGTGGGTTTCAAGTGAACGAAAGAATATAAATAGAGAGTGAGGCTCTCTATTTTTCACACACACATTCACTCATTGGGGCACATGAGTGAGAGAGGAGAAGTTCTCTCATTGTGAGAGAGAGAGACAGAAGCTATGGAGATCATCTTTATGTTTTTAGATTTTAGTACTACCATTGGTGCTCATTCTATCTATGAGGAAGCTACGGGGTTTTCTCCTTTATGGTTTCCTAGAGGAAAATTCTTTGTGTTTCTTTTCTCTTGTGTTGATTTCTGTGCATGTCAATCTCTCATTTAAATATCCTAAGATAATTCTAGGCTTGAATGATAAAAATTGAACATGGTATCAGAGCTAACCTGAGAAGAAGACTTTGTGCAGCTACAAAATCTATGGATTCTTATTTTTTGGGTCTCTCTCAACAATCCATCAGCAAAATTATGCTAGGATGAATCTCCATTGAAGGGCGCATCTTTCTGTCGAAGCGAAATTCGATTCCGAGCATTTTTAGTTTTTGGTGTGGAAATTAGGGCTTTCTACAGAAGAGGAAATATTGAGTGAGCCAGGCATAGTATTTATATCCTCATTAGAATCAAAGTTTAGAGACCTATTTCAATATTTTTGATGAGGTGAAACTCCAGGAAATTCAAAACCTAGTTTGACCCCGAGCTAGAAAAAACCCTGAATACTAAAATTGCCAAGTTTTGGTACATTCGGTATATCCCAATATTGGTGAAGTCTCAGGAGATAAAAACTATAGAGGAAAAATATAAAATCTTGATTTACACTATTTCCAAAATTCCACCTCAGCTTCACTATATTATAGGAGATATGTTCCCTCCAAGTTAGGGTTCCAATCTCTTCCAGGATTCATCCCTAAATAGGACACCTGGGGAGAATTGTTATATCTTGCACTACAAAGGTCCAAATGAAATTTATGAATATGTTCTAGAAATGAAATGGACTATAATTTCTTGTGGTACAATATTTAGACTCAGAATATGAACCAGTGACACATGGAAGTCTGTACAACTTCGATGTTCTGAATAGTCCTCTAATAGGTCACCTTGGAAAAATAATCATAAGTCCCAATTGGTAAAACCAATTCTGATGAAACCTGTGGTGTTGAATCTGAGATAGACCAAGATACCTTTGTACAAATTTTTAGACATAGAGGAGTATCAATTTCATATATACCATAGAAACAGTAACAGGAATTTCTGCAGAAGAAATTGGAAAACTAGGGCTTCTTGTTCCAGGAGTTTCCCTCCACTATTTTCAGAAAAAGAATTTATTAGACAACTTTCCTTGAAGATTTCTATCCTTCTATCCAATCAAATCTAAAATATTCCATTTTTTGAAAATTAGGGTTTCTTTGACAAACCCTAGATCAGCCAGCTTCGGAACCACGACAGACACCTCAAATCGGTAAGATCTAACATTAGAGGAAATATCAACTCAAAATGGGATTTTTAACTTTGATTCAAATTCCATGTCATCATGTGTTATCCAATGAAATTGATTTAAATCTAAAATACTGTATAGTTTTTAAACACTTTTTTAATATAAATTTGGGGATAGGTATCGTAAAAAAAAACTACTCTTTTTGTTTGTATTTTTGACATATCTCCCCGCATTTTTACTCAAATTTTGATCAGGAGAGCTCGTTGGATGTGGAATTAAATTATGCATCCAATGAGTAGCCATTTGGAATACTTTCTATGGACCCTGCTACCCCAAAAACAAGAAATTCCTGAAAAAATGGAATGATGACATCATCATTCCATTGTTTCAAGTATTTCTTGTTTTTGCAGTAGAGGGGTCTGTCAAAAGTATTCCGGGTGGGTACTGGTTGGATGAGGCATTTAATTATGCATCCAAAGAGCTCTCCTGATTGAAATTTGAGTAAAAACATGGGGAGATATGTCAAAAATACAAACAAAAAAGTAGTTTTTTTCGTTTCTTTCTCCAAAATTAATAAATATTATTTTATTAATTCTTTTTAGGAGGCCCATGTTGAGTTGAAATTTACTCTAAAAATGAAGTTGAAAACTTCCAAGCATGGAAGCATATGATCTCCCTAAATAAAATTAATTGGACACCTATACAAGTAGACAGGTTCCAGTTCCAGAGGGAGATGAGGCTAGAAGCCTTACACAAGAAGAACTTAGTCAAGGCCAAGAATATCATTGTTGATTCAATCACGGATCAACTTGTACCATAAGTGTCTTTACTAAAGACATGGAAGATGTTTGATTCCTTTACCAAGATATTTGAAGGGAAGAACATAAATCGGAATATGGCTTTGAGAAAACAGTTGAAGAATGTGAAGATTCGGGATGTAGAACAACTTGAGGCGATAGAAGAAGAAATGGAGAATGCGGAAGTAGTGATAGCCATCTTGAATGGACTCCCAGGATCATGAATTCATTCATGCGAGGAATGTGTGCCAGAAGGAAGTGATTAACTTTAGCAAAATCTAGGAAGAAGAAGAAGCTCGACTCATAAGAAGAGAAGAGAATATGGGAGAAACTAAAGATCAAGCTCTCACCATCCAAAGAAGATCCCTCAAGCAATGAGGAATATGAAGGACTCAACTCCTGAAAAAAATCTTATCCAACTTATCATTTGAATAAGAAATGATGCTATTATGAATGAAGAAGACGATGAAGCTGAAGGCTCAAGAAGGAGTCTACCCACGAAACAAATAAAAATAAGTATTCAATTGTCATTTCATGATATTGTTTTGTTATGCATTTGTTTATATTCAGTTGATGTATTATGCATGATAGGATTTTTGCATTAATGGTAGTATACTACTAATATGCATGTGATGGGTAAGTAGCTCATGGTGCTATACAACTCTCCATTGCTACTTATCTAGAATGAAACCTCTTTGCGGACATATCGATTTAGTACACAATCTCAATGTTATCTTGGTAGAGATGGAAGGCATCTAGAAAGTTTCAGTGAGATATGGATGAATGTTGTATTGGATAAAGTAGTTGCATGATCATATATTTATGCATAAGAAATTTCTAGTATGAATATTCCTTATGAAATGTTTCTAACCATAAAAATGCATTTGACTTGTAGGAAAGATCGCATACGTAATCACCTACAAGCAAAGAAGAAGAAGACTTGTTCCAAAGAACAAGTGGCAACATGTCAAGATGAAGAATAAATATGATGAATGCAGCAACATAATTAATAAAGAACCTTCCAGCTATGCAGAAGTAACCAAGAAGAAATGGAAGACCAGTTCAACAAGAATGATGTCTAGGATGCAGTATCGAGACCTGAAGAGAAGTTCATAGTTCCATCATGCAGTAGATGGAAACATCCTGGGATAACACATAGATAATGAGCTTGATAAATATCTGAACCTATGCTACAAGGCTGATAGAGGATGAAAAGCTCACAGATGGGTGTGAGAAGAACTTTTGAAAAAGTTCAAGATAGAGGATCTTGGTATCCAGCGATCCTAGATGGATACATAGAATATTAGTAGTAGAGGAAGCTACTTGTCACTCTGGTACGGAATGTTTCAGTGCATAGAGTACAAAAGACAGAGGGAGAATGATGCTCTGCTTCAAAAGGAGTGACTGTAGAATATCCTGAGGTTCGACATGGTACGAAAGGATGGATAGATTACTGATGGATTTAGGCTTTACTGAGAGTAAAGCGGAATCCAACCTTTGCTTCAATATTGAAGGTAGAAGACTAGTAATACTGTTGTTATGTGTTGATGTACTACATTCTAGGCATGGAGGTGTGGAAAAGGGAAGTATGCAGTAGAGATCCTCAAGAGGTTCAAGATGATGGAATGCAAGGCCATGAACACACCTATGGCATCAAAGCTGAATATATTGAGTGTTGCTTCATCAGAGACGATTGATGCCACAATATATCATCAAATGATTTGTTCCTTGATGTACCTGATGAATACGACACCAGATATTTGGTTTGTTATGAACACATTGAGACATGTCCACCTGATGGTTGCAAAGCATGTAGTGAGTTACCTAAAGGGTATAGTTGATTATAGGCTCAAGTATGAGGTGAATCAAAAGATTATGTAGATTTGTATTGGGCAGGAAGTGCCATTGATAGGAAGAACACTTCGAGGTTCTACTTGAGCGTCCATGATGAATGTTCAAGGTGCTTTCTTATATAAATAAGAATGGATCATTTTCTAACAAAAAATGCAATATAAAACTACCCAAGTTTTAATTAGTGATTATACACCACCTCTTTATACATAGATACAACACAGTATTTAGTGGAATACTGCATTGTATAATATATAGTTATTACATTTGAAAATACCAAGAGAAAAGGAAGCCACCAACACATCTCCCTTAAACACTTATTGGCCTTTTCAATGGTTGCAAGATTCGTTTCATCCTCAACCTTCATCTACCTTTTTTTGAGCCAGTTAGAAGGATGGAACAAGGATGGATGTCTATCACTAATGGATCTATAATCCCATTCCCTCATGGATATTTGAAATTTGTCAACCGATCGAATCGCATTAGCTCGTCTATGTTTGTTCCTAGTCCAAGACATGGGAAAGTATGCTACATTAAACACTTATCAAGATGTGAACTCAATATATTCCCAAATTGAAATTACCAAAGAGAGGCCCTAGAAAGGAGTTCCATCCTTTGAAATCCCCAAGTCTGAATTAAAAAATATCTATTTATAATGTGAAATAGACCATCGAGACATATAGTCTCCAATTATACAAACTATACTATTTCCCAAGGTCAATTAGTAACTAGCATTGCTTCTTGATCACCTGATTCTTTCCTTCTTGATGGAATCTATTGTTAACGTCATTATATGTGTTGTTAATTTCACTATGTGTCAAGTGAGGAGGACAAAGTTGTAACTATCCCATAATGTCACCTCCTACATCAGGGTGGTGAACCATCCAGTACTTGCACTTTGAGATCTACAACAACCATTTTAAATAGAAACTAATACTAGTGGTTATGCAATGGGGTAAATATTAATGCAACATAAAAAACCAATATGATATCCTTTTGAAACTTTCTTTACAAAAATAATCAACTATCCAACGTATGAAAAATAGTAGTATGGATTAGTACAAAGTGTTAAAAAGTGGAAACATTACCTAATGGGTAAAGAAACAATCATACATATTGATCATCAACCACTGCAATATGTACAATCATAAACTAAGCTACAACAATCAAGGAATTTCAGATGGATGGGTTTTCTACAACAATTTCATTTAATTATTAAGTATAAGAAAGAAATCCTACACAAATTTGTAGATATGATATCTAGACTTCCAAAAATTGCTTTTATTGTCATTCAACAAAGTCCGTTAGTTCATGCAAGTTATGTTGAACGATATAATAAGGATGAATATTTTAAAGAAAAGTTATGAATCACTAAGGCATGGCTATAAAAATGAATAATTGAACTATCATATCAATTGCGAGTTGTTGTATCATATTGGTAAAATCTATATTCGACAAAGTGAAAGAGTGCATGTTATAAAGGAAGCTATAACTTCTCTCATTTCATGACATTTTGGAGTAGGTAAAAGAGTATCACAAAAGTTTTGATTTTTTCCTCAAATGAATGATACAATGTCGAAATATGTAGAAGGTTTTGTTATTTTTGCAATAAGAAAACCATTTAACATAAAGTTACACTTGTACATTTCACTTCTAGTTCCTTCTCGTCCATGGAAAAGAGTTTCAATGGATTTTGGAGGAGGTTTACCAATGTCTAGAAAATGAAATAACTATTTGGATGTTGTTGTGGATAGATTTAGTAAAATGTGTATACTCATCCTTTGTAAAAAGAAGATAATGGCTGAGATGGCTGCTCATTTGTTCTTTCAAAATGTATGGGTCCATTTTGGACTTCCTACTTCGATTATTTCAGATTCAGATTCCTGCGTTATTGGGAAATTTTGGTCATGTTTATGGGAGCTTATGGAAACAGAGACGAATAAAATCACAACATTTCATCCACAAATCTACGGTGAAACAAAAGTGGTCAATCGAAATGTGGTACATATTCTTCGAGGGTATTGTGGTAAGCATCCTAAACTTTGGGATGAATAGATGCATTATGTACAACATGCCTACAACAAAGTTATACACTCTTCTACTCAGAAGTGTCCATTCAAGACATGTTTTGGGTACTTGCCAAAGTCTCCTATAGAAATTTTTTTTTCAGAAAGATACAGTGGAGTGTACAAAAAAGGACGTAGATAAAGCTTGAAAGTTTATTCAGCAGATCTAGTTAATTCATTAAGCAGTGCACGAATAGTTAGCATCAAGTCAGGACAAATACAAATAATGACATGATAAGCATCGTATAGATAATCATTTCAATATTGGTGATCAAGTATGGATTCATGTCAGTAAATATAGACTCGAAGGTGAATGTACAAATTTGAAACCGATCAAATATGGACCCTTTATAATTTTGGACAAAGTCGATAATAATTATTTTGGTTGGAATTTCCTCCCTATATGAAAATGTATTTAGTTTTTAATGTTGAAAACTTGAAATTATATGAGATGCCTATGATTATAGAACAATATGTACAGGTTCAAGAACATTATGTGGATGAGTTTTCTCATGAGTATCTCAACCAACTTTAGGAATATATAATACTAGACACAAAAGGTCATATCTTCAAGAAGAGGAGACATCGAGTTTCTTCATGTAGGGATAAAAGGAATGCATCTAAGTAAATAAATGTGGTTAGAGACTGAAAGAGTGAGGGAGATATAGACTCACTTATTTTTTGAATGATTTCATGCTTTTGGTGTCCCAAAAGCTTCACGCTGGGAAGGTTTGATCCAAGAGTATCATCTCAAGGTTGATCAAATTTAAAATATTCAAACAAATAAATAAATCTTACCATGGTAAATACATCATTTAAATCTTTCTAGATGAAGAAGTTGTGAGGAGTTGAATTTTTGATAGGAATGGTGAAAAATTGTGAAAAAGAAAAAAAATGGTTATGCTAAAATTGGTTGGATTCTATCAGATTTGAACCCAACACCTCCCTATAGCCCAAGCCCTCACCAGGTTGCACTAACCAAGTTTCCCACCGATGGTCCTTGATAGAGTTAGGGGAAAAAATAAATAAAAATTTGAGTTTTTGTTTTCTAGAAAAAATGGGGAGGGGTCAATGGATTATCCCTCGACCCCATGTTGACACAAAGGCTCCCATTTAAATTGTATTATAGCACCAAATTATAACCATGTATTAAACCATATGGTGGAAATTTACCCATATCAAATTCAAACCATATATTGAAAGCATATCATAACATGGAGCCATTACCATATCAAACACGCCAACAAATAATATGTTAAACCGTATATTATAATGTGGTTATGTGTATATGTGCCACCATTCCAAAACATGTAAAGGGGAGAGGCCCGTGGATCTGACCTTGAGAACTCTGCCCCACACCCCAGCCATGTTTTAACCAACATGTTATCGTGACGATCCATGATAAGGATCAAGAATGTTTCCTTAAATATTGGAGTGAAGGTTGGGGTTCTAAAACAAGTGCATGGCCCATCACCCATAACCACAAAAAAATTACTTTAAAACTATATAAAAACCATGATTTCCACCAACGAGTTTAGAGTTTAGGAGTTGGAAGTATAGAACAATGTGACTTTACACAGAGACCGAGACATGTTATAAGCATAGATCTTGATGTAAAAAGGCCATTAATGGGACAGATCATGAGCAAAAATTCATTCAATTGTACTATTTGTCCTATTTTTATGTAGATTGTCTCATTTTACATGCCACAGGAGGCTTCACGCACATACAGTCAACTTTATGCTCATTTTTGTAAGAATTTCATGAGGAGTTTAGTGGTGTCATTTATTTATGTTTATGTCGAATAAAAAATAGAGGTATTTCCAAAACATCCATTTCTAGTGGCTCAGAGATGTATCCCAAGATGGGTGCACTCTGTTATCAACTATTGTTTTCATTTTGATGTTTGCATATCTTCTTTTATTTTCTTATGTGAAT
>LPNX010453441.1:0-28299 GCA_001517045.1 Pseudotsuga menziesii
TATGATGTTTTTTACTCGATGTAGGTTTTTTTGGGATGTTTCCCTTGGCGATGTGAATAGATCTATGCCATGGTATTGCGATACCATACCTGGTACGAGAGAACTACATTTAGTTTGTAGTAAAGACATGGGTGACATATTTTCAATTGAAATGAGGAAGTATGTGTGTTTCTATGAGTTCTTCATTGATGCCAATGGACTGGGGGTTGATCATTGTGTGAACGATGCATATGTAAAAAAATGGAAATATGTCCCTCTTAATTCAAAGGGGCCACATCCAATTCCAATGTGGCAAGAGATGCACACTGACGAGGCAGTGGTTTCACTAGATCATGATCGGGTTTCTGATTTGGTTAAGCAAGGTACATGATAGTTGATTGAATGTTTAAACCTCTACTCTTATACACATGCATATATATATATATATATTCAAGATTTGTTTAATATTTGAAAATCTTGATGCAAATGATGTATTTGTTGTAATTGCACCATTGATAAATGATGAGAATGTGGCATACGTTTTGATGCGGTGTACAAAAATCAAAAGTAGGTTGGTGTGGCCCTATGTTGATGGAGAGTTCATGTACTAAGTTGGTGACCTAGTTGTGATGGGCCACTTTTTTGAAAAAGTGAGAAGACAAGGTGACTATATTATTTACAGATATTTCATGCCTGAATATATATCTTTTCAATATATTCATTTGGTGGTGGCAACTCAGATACATCTCATTGAAATCAAGGTGAAGAGGGGTGAACCAAAGAGATGGAAGATATCAGTAGTTGACCATGATCGTATTATGGAGAAGTGCATTCCTATAACCCATTGGCCGAATGAATGAAAGTTATGCATGCCACTTTTGATACATTGGCATAGTTGACATGCTTTTGAAATGTAGAAAATCAAAATTTCTTCTAAAATATGAAATCAAATTTTACATTGTAGTTGTAATTTGCACCTTGTAGATCTTACATTGTAAAGTTGTAAATTTTGTAGCATTATAATTGTAAGTTATTTTAAAAATTGTAAGTTGCGTTCGATTGACAATTTTGCAAACATGTAAACTTGTAAACATTGTAAAGGAACCATTGCTTATAGTAATTGTGACCAACATTTTCATGAAGTAACTATGACTGGAAAGAACTCTGATTGGCATGAACTTTGCTTGATAGGAACTCTAATTGGTAGGAACCTTAATTGATAGGAACTTTCACAAAGGTAGTGTTTCTTGTCAACCATAATTAAGGAATCCAAGTTTCTATTGGTCATAGTATGTATTACTAAAACAATGCTCAATAATTTTTTGAAACTATTAATATTATCGAAATTGGAATTTTGACAATTACAAAAAATAATGCTAGTATATATAACAATCAAAGTTCATATTGGTCATCATTCTAGGGAAAATTCCTAACAAGGAAATTTAAATATGGACCTATTATTAATAGCGACTCTAGAAATATGATTAGTAGGGACTTTGATGTAGGGAACATTGATGCAAGAAAGTCCAGATTCAATGGAACTTTGGCTAGGATTCTATGAATTATATGATTGATAGGAAATATACTTAACAAACAAACTCTAACCACTAGGAATTTTGAATGACAAGAAATCGATGAAGGAACTATTACCAATATGAATGTTGTCTAGAGTTCATGTTGGCCAGAGTTTTAAGGAACTTTCATAACTAGGATATTTGATTGACGGGAACATTGAAAGAACAAACTACAACCAAGGAATTGTGATATTAATAATTTTGAATAGGGAAATATGATCAATGGAAGCCATGCACTATATGATCATCAATAACTTTGACCAATGAGAACTATGATTGATAGGAAATATAACTAACAAATGAACACTTACTGATTGGAACTTTGACCAACATGAATATGAAGGAACTATTACCAAGAAAATTGCCTAGGTACAACTATGATTGTTAAAGACTCTAACATACCATAAATTACAATTCTAGTTTTTCATACTTTAATGTATAGATTTATATATTTTATTAGTAATATATTTTACTATTATTTTAAAATATTCTAAAATTATAATTTATAATTTTCAAAATGTTGAATATAAATCTATTTATTTTTTCTAAAAAATATCAAAAATATAATTTTATCTTAAATTATGGATTTCTTTTAATTTTTTAATTTGATATTCTTTAAAAAAACTTAAATCCTGAATTTCTATTAATTTTTTAATTTGATTTTTTTTCAAATGTACACACTTATTTATTAATATTTTTTTCCTTAAAAAGACAAAAAGATCCACATTTTCATCATACTTTTGTTTGAGCTTAAAAGAAAACTAAAATACATAAGTACACTTTTCAATAAACTAAAATCAAAATATGTTAATTAATAAGTGAAAACATACATATCATATTTTATTATGAAAAAAAATATTTATAAGAAATATAAATATGAATTAATATAATATTTTAATTATAATTATAATTTATTTTAATTAAATAGTTTATATATATATATATATATATATATATATATATAAAGTAAAATATATGGGTTGTTTAGATAAATGTCTACAGCGGTTTAAGGTTCATGATTGTCTCACATCTAGGGTCTAGATTTTTTCCAATTCTCCATGTATTCTCGGAGAATTGAAAAGATGTGCGCAACATTTCTCTTTCGAGACACACATTTAAAAATTAAACCAGCAGCATAAACACTAATGGTTGACAAAATCTATATATAAAACAAAAAATTAAATTTCAAAGAAATAAAAATTACAACTACAATTTTATAAAAATCTCACAGCATTTATGCTTACCGGCACATATTGCAAACATATTAAACAAAACAAAACTAACTTAAAAACATCTATATGAATTATTTTTTTCAATTTTAACCTAACATTTTAAAACTTAAAAAAAAAATTTAATTTAATTTAAATTTCAAAACCAAGGTTTGAGTGTTACCTCTCTGCTCCGACATCGTGGTGGAAGGTAGGGGTGGACGTGGCTTGCACAATAGCTTGGTGGACGACTCCACGGATGCAATAGCTTGGCCAAGGTCTCTCCTAGCTCGATCGAGGGTCTTCTATGCAAAGAAAAAGGTAAAATGGTCGCAGCTGCCAATGGCCTTTTTTATAATATTTTTTAACAGGAACCTCAATCGAGGTCGTAAGCTCGATCGAGGTCTAGACCTCGATCGAGGGTTTATGTAACATTTGATCGATCTATAGATTAACCCTTGATCAATATATCAATACCTCAATCGATGGTTTAAAAAATCCTCGATCGAGCGCTTGTTAAACCCTCGATCGAGTGCTTGTTAAACCCTCGATCGAGGTATCGAGACCTCGATTGAGAGTGCATTTTTTGTTTTTTGCCGAAATTGCCTTGCCAAAAATTGTAACCCACCTCCATGGATGCACGCTTTGATATTTCCTTATTGTGGAGGCTCAGGTGGAGGGACTCAGTTTATTAATTCTGATGAGGTGCAGACATAGGTTGTGATATTGTATCTTTGTTTTACATTAACAAAAATATCCATGTCTTGTCTAATTTCATGTGCAATTGTGAATATTTGTATCCATGGATGTGTTTTCTTTATATACATGTTTAAATGGAATATCCTATATTGAATACTAACACATAATATATTATTCTTTTATATCTCTTTGTTGTTGAGGACAAATTGTAGGGACAAGTTTTTGATCGAGTGCTCAACGATGGTCGTCTTCAAACATATGGTTGAGGTACGGTTCTTTTCCCTCACTGATTAGTTTCTTATAGTTTCTTACATGTATCTATCATGCTTGAGAATTTATTTGATTTCTATTTTCATACTATCTATTGTGGTCCACCCCATGCCATAGGAATATTTTCTTCGTAACAAAATTGGTACAGGGGAATTTCCTTTTTGTTGGGGTTTTGGGTGCATTTTTTGCTCGAATTGCTCTCTGTTTCTATGTATTTCTATATTGAATTTGGTGTTATGTTCATTCATTAACATTCCCTTAGAGTGGTTTATCCCTTGGATTTATTTTACCACTTTATTCTTTGTATACGCGGGTCATAGAACATATAGTCGCATATATACACGGGTTGTAATCTACCCAATCGCGTACATACATTGTTTCTCTTTGAACAGTCATGTACACCTCCCTTTTTGGTTGATATCTTAATGTGTGAATTTGTTGGGTGGGTTGTGAGTGTGGTTGGGTCTTCCTAGGTACCAATGTTGCATGTTGACTACTCTTGTTGTGACTAGAGACCTCTTCTTATTAATTATTTTTCTTTGAAAGTTGTTCTTGTCTATTTATCTCGTTTTTGTTTTTCTATTAGTGCACTAGTCTTTTAGTATATGTGTCTTGCTTGGATTGTATTTGTTTCTTGCCGCAGAGACTAATAATTTTAATGATTTTTATTTCATTTTCATTCATTTATCTTGAAAATATAAAAATAATTCTATAGTTGCATATTTACTTACATCTTGCATGTGCATTAAAGGAGGTACTTTCATTAGTTTTCTTGGATGGGATTAGTGTCATACGGGAAGGATTGCATTTCCATTTGAAAATAAAAATAAATTATTGTACATTTTATTTAATATCATAGCATTTTTCATTTGGAAAACAAATTTGCACTTGGCATTGTTTTTAGGTGTGCATATTTGCTTTTATTGTTGAGTCATAACATCAACAGTTTCATGTTCACATCCCTTGAGTAATCACATCCTGTTAAAACTAATGCTTAAATTAAAATTGATTAAAATGATTTTTTTATAGGGTGCACCAACAATATTAGGTTTTAGAGTCTTGGAATAGGATTTTGCAAGTAGACTTCTCCAAGACTATAAAACAATACAATTAGGAGTCTTTCAAGGGGAAGAGGAATCCTTGGTATAATTAGTGTTCTTAGGATTCTCCTCTTACACAAGAGTTAAGCATGATACAATGCACATGTTGGTGGTGGGAATAGACCTCCACTACCATCTATTGAGCATCGAATATATTTCCAGAATCTTACTCGTATCTGGGGGATTTTGATATACCTTTGGTGCCTTAGAGCTTCGGGATTTATTACCCTACTCATACGGTATATCCCTCTTGTGATTGTATGCCTAATCATTGATTATATTGGGGTGAACATAGTTGATTTACCTAGGTATCGCATGGGGTTCTTGTATAGGTTATTCTGTGAGTGTCCTATCTAGGTAGGGGTCCAATGACACAGTCTCTTCATGCGTTGAAGTTAAGGGTCACTATAATTGGTTATGCACCTCTGCTTGTAGTGTATGGGATTCTCATGCCTCTTCTAGGTGAGACATACCTGTTGCATTCAGGAGCTCACTTGTCCTTAGTCTTGGATTATTTGCATCTGTTCTAGCTTACTTAGGGGTGTGCTCTATGTTCGCTAGTTGGATTTAGGGATCACAATTACTTGAGTCTCTTTCTTTGTGGACTCATCATGGATTAAATTCTGACACTCTGTTGTTTCCATCATTTAGAAGGATTATCGCCTTGTGACCCTTTGACACAACCTATTTATAAGAGGGTTAGACTTTCTAAGTGAAATCTTCTCCATCGAGGTCCCCATAAATTTTTTACCATGAGTACTACTTCCGAGACCTTAGAGTTCCCTTCATCCTACTCATCTAGATTGGGGGGAGGAGCCATTGAGGCTCCTCCTTCATCTACTATATGGATTCTTGAGACTCCGTTTTATACCGACCCTCGTGAGGTTGGTACTTTCCATACGGTATGACCGAATGTTTTCAGAATTTACATCCTTTAATCAAAACTTTGCCTCAAGAAGGTTGAGTATTGAGACACATACAATTCCCTTTATACTAGTACAAAATGAGAGATAAGTGACCAAGTTACCAAAAAATTTGGTCGCCACAATTTTTTTAAGGGATAAATGACCAAAATTGAGAAATTTTAAGTGAGCAAACTAAAAATGACCAAGATAAATGACTAACTTGGTTACCAGATAAGAACTAAACTAAAAATGACAAAGATAAATGACCACTTTGGTGAAGGGATAAGAACTAAAATAAAAATGACCACACAACAATTGGTGATTTATTTGGTCATTTTTAGTTGTGTGACTCTAACAATGGAAAATTACAATTTTGACAATGAATTTGTACAATTTACTAAATTATAACACTGCAGATGGATTCAGAGACCCCTTTAGAAAGGGGTCTCTGAATCCATCTGCAGTATTAGAATTTAGTAAATTGTAGAACCACTCATGTGTTGCAGCTAAACATTAATGCATGAACCATATTTACACCACTTACATTAACTACCTTATAAATAGTCTTATGTTCTTGGAGTAGAAGCAATTTTCTTATAAGTTTTACATCCTTCAGAAGGTATCATAATTAATTATCAATACATTTATTTGTTTACGAGCATAATATTCGATGTACACGGGTGACAATGGTGCAAGTTGTGTATACACGAGCTGTAACATGGTGACCCGCGTATGTATTCATTTTTTTTTTACCGTGTTATATTGGAGCATGAGGGCTATGGTGAATAAATGGGGTATAGTGAGTTTTCATAGGGACAAGGGAAGGCTATCAAGGCATGATGCATGAGGTGTGGCAAGTCACACAATAACAACTCCCTCTTAACAAGGAAGGTATTCTACAACAACAACAACAACAACAATGTAACATCCTAGATGTTAGGACCCTATAAATATGATTTTTATATTGTTAGACATTATGGCACTAGATGTTGGGATGGAATTTGACATTATTATTAATTATTAAAACAACTGGCTCAGTAGGGACAACCTAAAGAGTACAAGGGACCATGAATTCACAAGCAAGGGGGAAGGGGTAATGATAATTTGTTTCCTAGGGCACCTAAACCCTCCCGATACTTTGGAATATGCCATTCCAAAGACATTAAATTAATATCTAACCTTACAGATACTTTAGGAACCCACTTAATGATGTATTTACCACTTATTTAGAAATTTTTCCCTCCCTCATGAGTTTCAGACACACTTGAGCTAATTCTGCCTCCTTGAGATATATTCTTTGAGATTTGTGCCACCATATCATTAAATACCCTCATTTTTGTTATTTTGGCCTCATTAATGCACATATTACAAGTTGTAACTACTATTTACTATTCCTAGAAATGGAATCTCCTTGAGTAACACCTCCTTTGATGGTGTAACTCCACTCTCTCCATAAAACTTGAATTTCCCCTATTCTGAGTAACCTTCTCTCTCCTATTTTAAACTCCCCTCTTAAGGATGTGTTATGTCTCTCCTTAATTCGAATTAGGGTTTCTTGTTGATGAAGTAGCCTCACCCATGACTCTGGTTAGCTTACCATGGGTTTGATCGCCCCCGCTCCCTTTTCCTATTTATGAATGGATTCTTCTCCTTGTGGCGGGGCTCACAACTTGGCCAAGTTTGTGTTGAGAGGAGGAAACTCTCTCCCTTTTCTTATTGGTCTCTAGAGAACTACTCTATCCGTCTAGGTGCTTACACATCCAAGAATGAGTGTGAGAGGGATCCATATCTCATCGGAGTGAATTCGGAAAGGTGGTAGAGTGAGTTCCCAACTTCATTCTACCCCTTCAGGTGCTTGCACATCTAAGCATGAGTGTGGGAGGAATCCACATCTCATCGGAGTGAAGTCGAACATGTTGTAGAGTGAGATCAATTTGTGTTCTACTTTGGAGAGTATTCATTCTTGTAGAATTCATGGTTTCAGCTCGGGGGTGGATTGTCAAAGTAAGATATAGCTTAGCATCTCCTAAGATTGGGAGGAGGGTTTTACTTTTGAAGCGAGTTGCCCCTTTCAAAAGATAAGTATCTGATATTTGTTTATTTATCTAGTTTAATGGTGTTTCTGTGCCCATGGAATCTGATTGTATTCCTATTTATCTTTATGATTATCATAGCATTGGGATGATCTTCATGAATTGTAGATTTGAAATCATTTATGTTTCATTATTGTTAATATGTTATGAGTCAGAATAAGTCAGCATTCCTCAAATATTCAGATTTTGTTTATGTTTTGAAATCTTTTCTAATAATGTTTGAAAGGTAGCTTGATATGTGCTTATGTTCCTAGTTATACTGCCTGTTTATTAGGTTTTTACAGAAACTGGTAGATTATATTGGGCTTATGTGTTATTTGCAGCATGTAGATATTAGTATTGATGGTTAAATTCATATTCAGATATTAGGGAAAAGAATTCATTTGATCCTTGCATTTTAATTATAAGGATGCATGTTTGTTTGAATGGCTATTAGGTGTACTAGTGTAAATGCATGAATAATCCTTATCATGTATATAATAATGTGTGTAACCCTTAGAGAAGGGTGCACTCACCCCAATTTGAATGGGATTCATATGCTATAAATATTGTTGTGAGTATGCTTGCAAAATAATTCAGGTGCATAGCTCTTAAAGAGCGCACACACACTATTACTTATTTGTATAACTCTTAAGGTGTGCAAAGATGGAGAGAGAGGTCCCCTTGAGATGAAGATCCTCCCATATAATTGTTTTTCTATGCACATATGTATTATTATTTGCATCCTTTAGAGAGGGAATTTCCCAGTCTTGGTTGAAGTCCAATGCATAATATTTATTTATGGTATTTGAGTGCTTAAATAGTTAATTGTTTGAATATTATGTGTGTAAATATTAATATATATTTGTTTATTGTGGATGAGGTTGCAACCCTTTTCTGGTTAGCGGTTGTTGATAAAAATATATTTACTTGTGTTGATTATATATGTATTCATTGGGAGAAGGACGCACTCCTTGCCCAGTTCTAATGGTATGTGATTTGTATATTTATTCATGTGTGAATGGTGTGTATCCCCTTGAGAGAAGGGCGCACTCCCTCTTCAGCTTCAATAGGATACGTATAAATTATATATTTATTGATTTATTACTGTGGTGTGCCTTCTGTGGAGAAGGGGACAACTCCCCTCCAAGTTTGAAATGAAAATAATTAATAATTATGTATTTCATTACTATGTAGGGTACGAAAGATATTTACGAAAGACCTTGCCTTTCTTTCAATTAGTATTTCTTTGTTTAATTTATTGGTGTTGCATCCAAAAGAATGCCACGGATTATGAGAAGGTGTTGACCTTCTTTTGAAATGACATATTTTCTAATTGTTTGAGCTGCATCCCTATGGATTTTATTTAGCTTGTATAGTCATGTTTGTTGATAATTCATATATATATATATAACGGTGCCAAAGGATTGCATTTATATAATTGATTTGGAAGTTTTAGTTGAGGGTGCATCCCCTTCTCTCAAGTGTTTGGTTGCCATGAAATTGGTTCAATTTGTTTTCATTTAAAAAAACTGGTGTCTTGTGAGGGCGTCTGCAGAGAGGAGCCCCTAAATCTTGGCATTACAATATTTTTTTTATTCGATGCATAGTCGTAGTACTATGATTTTGTTTATTGATGGGCATATTTCCTTGTGGAGATATTCTGCAATTCTTTAATTGATGTGTTTATTAATTGCTAAATATTTTGTTTGAAACAATTGCTTTGTTTGTATATTTATTTTTGTTGTTTGCAAGTATTTGTTTTTATTTTTGTGGGTTGCAAGCATTTGTATCATTATTTTAATAATTCTTTTCTATAGAAAGAAATAATAATTGTTATCTGTGTGAAGAAATACATTTTTAAATATATTTTAATGTTGTGAAAAGAAATAGATTTTTAAATGCATTTCTTATATGAAGAAATAGATTCTTAAATGTTGTTGCGTGTAGACTTGTTAATGATTTGTTTTATATATTGATTCTTAAATGATTTGTTGCGTGTAGATTCTTAAATGTTGTTGCGTGTAGACTTTTTAATGCACAAAGCCTTAAATGTGGAGCATTTGTTTGGATTATATATACATGTGTGTGATAAGTGGTTGAGTTTTATTATTGTTATTGCATTATGCATTTTTATTGGAGATATTGTATTATTAATAAATGTATTTAAAAGTTCAACTGATTTTACATTTAAAATAATGAATGCATTTGAATTAATTAATACATATGAATTATTGTGTTTGATGCATCTTGCATTTGAAATAATTAATGCAATTGAATTATTTTGAAATAATAGGGTTTAATACATTTTACATTTAATGCATGAGAATTAATTAATGCATTTGAATTAATTATGCATTATGCATTTAAATTAATTAATGCATTTGATTTTAATGAATTGGATTTATTTATATTTAAAGTGCATGAAATTAATATGATAAAGAAACATTTATGAAATGCATTTAATAATAAAGTTATTGCATTGCATTGTAATTTATGTATTATTGTTATTATATACCATTGAATTATTGCATTATGCATAAAAATTTTGCACAGTTACAATTGGTGGATTGTTTTCTCGGACAAATGTTTGTTTGTTTGATAATACATTTGTTTCTTGGACTAATAATGCATCTATCTAATTTGTTTGTTAGGCGGGCCATGCATTGGTTTGTTTGATTGATAATGCATTTGTTTGTTGGACCCATAATACATGTGTGATGTGATTGATAACACTAAGTAGAATCTATGTTAATTGATATTCCATAGACCTACTATAACTTATTGTGCTTAATTATTGTGCATTGTTTGTTGTGAATTGTTTGGTAAATGCATATTTGTTGTGGAATGAATTGTTATTGTTTGGTGCTTAGTGAATTGATTGGTAAATGATTATTTTATGGATTGCATATTCACTGATATTTGTCTTGATAAATGTTTACACACTATGAGTTAGTTATGTCACGTTGAAATGCATTGGGTGTGAATACATTATTGGTGCATATATGGTTGTGACCTCAAAAATGGGGTAGATCCCTAATTCCTTTACCTAGTTTGCATTCATACACTAGGATGTCTTCTTGAAAAGCTTGCTTAAATATCTATTGAATTAAAAATGTTGGAGTGCTTTATGAAATGATTTTCTTGGATATGCATTGACGTTGTAATCTTTGAATTGACATGTTATTAAGTATTTTAGAGTTAATGCATATAAATTAGGGTAGATTCTTCGTAATCTTTATGGAAAAAGTATCATAATGATTTTCATATGTCTTCCATGCATTTCAAGTAACTTAGACTATGTACATAATGCATGATCAAAATTGAATTTGGAATTTATTAGACTTTGTTTTAGTATATGTTTCTTAAATTATTTGATTCATGTACCTTTGACAAATTTCAAGTATTCCAGGTGAAGTAGAGTGAAATTGAAGAAAAAAGAATTTATATTCATGTTGTGACTTACTTTATGTATCTATGAAATATTTCACGTGATTAACTAGAATTTATTCCTTGAATATGTTTTTTGTGTATCTTGTTAAACAATGTGTGTGTGTGTTGCTAACGATGTGTATGTTAGACTGTGAAGAAATATCTATGTTGAAGAATATCATATATAACATATTTTTAAACATGAAGTTAATCATATGAGTGATTAAAATATGATTTTCAGATGGGTATACCTTTGTTAAAGAATGAAGGAAAAATGATGAGGATCAAAGGCCTTGTAATGAGGATAGAAGACCCTATAATGGGGAATAAATATTGAACCTTGCATCCACTCCACTAGTCCAGGATTTCTTGCATAGGAAACCCAAAAATGAGAATGGTGAGTTCAATCATTTCCCATAGGTAGTCAAGAAACGGAAAAGGGAGTAGGTGGGAAGTGTTTTAGTTTCCCGATAGAGGTAAAGTTATCTTTCTAAGGTATGCATGGGCATACCTTTATTACTTGTAAACTAAAAAACGTTAATATTTTGTAAAATCATGCATGTATTATGCATCGAGGACGATGCATTATTTTAAGGGGGAGGGGATGTAACATCCCAGATGTTAAGCCCCTAGAAATGTGAATTTTATATTGTTAGACATTATGGCACTAGATGTAGAGATGATGGACTTTGACATTATTATTATTAATAATTATTAAAAAAACTCGCTCAGTAGGGATAACTTGAAGAGTAAGAGGAAACATGAATTCACAAGCAAGGGGGAATGGGTAATTATAATTTGTTCCCTAGTGCACCTAACCCCTCCCGAGACTTTGGAACATTCCATTCCAAATATATAAAATTTATATCTAACCTTACATATACTTTAGGAACACACTTGATGATGTTTTTAACCCTTTTTGAGAAAGTGTGCCCTCCCCTTGTGAGTTTTGGACACACTTGAGTTAATGCTCCCTCCTTAAGATATATTCTTCGTTATTTGTGCCACCATATTATTAAATACCCTCATTTTTGCTATTTTTTCCTCATTAATGCACCTATTACAAGTTGTAACTTTTATTTACTATTCCTGGAAATGGAATCTCCTTGAGTAAAACCTCCTTCGACGGCATAACTACACTCTCTCCAACAAACTCAAATTTCCCCTATTTAGAATAACATTCTCTCTCCTATTTTGAATTCCTCTCTTAAGGATGTGTTATGTCTCTCCTTAATTCGAATTAAGGTTTCTTGTCGATGAAGTAACCTCACCCATGACTCTAGTTAGCTTAGTCGGGGTTTGATTCCCCCCCACCTTTTCCTATTTATGCATGCATTCTTCTCATTTTGGGGGGATTCACACCTTGGCTAAGTTTGTGTTGAGAAGAGGAAACTCTCTCCCTTTGCTTGTTGGTATCTAGAGAACTACTCTATTCGTCCAGGTGCTTACACATCTAGGCATGAGTGTGGGAGGAATCTATATCTCATCGGAGTGAAGTCAGACAGGTGGTAGAGTGAGTTCTCAGCTTCATTTTACCTATTTAGGTGCTTTCACATCGAGGCATGAGTGTGGGAGGAATCCACATATCATCGGAGTGAAGTCTAACATGTGGTAGAGTGAGATAAATTTGTGTTCTACTTTGGAGAGTACTCATGCTTGTAGAATTCATGGTTTCAGCTCGGGGGTGGACTATCAAAGTAACATATGGCTTAGCAATTCCTAAGGTTGGGAGGAATGTTGTACTTTTGAATCCAGTTGCCCCTTTCAAAAGATAAGTATCAGATATTATTTCATTTAGTGATTTCAATGGTGTTTATGTTCCCATGGACTCTAATTTTATTCATGTTTATGTTTATGATTATCATAGCACTAGGATGATCTTCATGAATTGTAGATTTGAAATAATTTATGATTCATTATAGTTAATATGTTATGAGTCAGAATGAGTTTGCAGTCCTCAGATATTTAGATTTTTGTATGTTTTGAAATCTTTTATAGTAATGTTAGAAAGGTAGCTTGATGTGTGCCTATGTTCCTGGTTATACTGCTGGTTGATTAGGTGTTTTACGAAAACTAGTAGATTATATTTGGCTATTGTGCTATTTGCAACATGTAGATATTAATATTTATGGTTAAATTCATATTCAGAAATTGGGGGAAATAATGCATTTGATTCTTGCATTTTAATTATAAGGATGCATGTTTGTTTCAATGGCTATTAGGTGTACTTGTGTAGCCTAAGTTTTAGTTTTATTTTATCACCTATAATTTATCATGTCTTAGCCTTTTCCCTAGGTTCTTAGATGCCTATGGTCTCACATTAGATGGGATGGGGACATTTCAAACAACTATACAACTGACAGGTGAATCTATATATCATAGGAAGTTTTGGAAAAAAAACATCATGAATATGAAACAACATAATCATCATCATCAACATGTGAATATTGGAACATCATCATCATCATACGAAACATCATCATCAAAATCAACATGTGACTAATGAAACATCATTGTCATCATACAGAGCATCATCACCATCATGTGACTACCGAAAGATGATCATCATCATACAGAGCATCATCATCAAAATTATTTTAGAGCCCTCTCTATTCCATCATAGGACGTCATAGAGAATATTACCATCTCATCACAGGATGTCCCATATAAGATCATCATCCCATCACAGGATGAGAGGATATTACCACCCCATCGTAGGGTGTTAGAAGTGTCAATCATTGAACAAGAACCAAGTCAACATGGTTATGTCCCAGAAAAGTCATCATGGAACATGTTGTTGCCAAGTCATCATGGCATACACTTATGCAAAGTTGTCATGGAACATACTTCTCCCTTCATCATAGAGGTCATCTCAATGTCAATTCCATCTGATAAGTATGTTCCACACATACTTATGTGGTGGTGATTTTCCCACACATAGTTAGCACCAAAGTCAGCGTAGGTTGGTGGATTCGAATCCTAATTAAGGAATTTGAATTCTAGTATTTGCAACATAATTGTATTTATAGAGAGGTTAATGATTATTCATGTAATGTTATGCTAATCAAATTTTGTCTCATGTGTGTGTAATTTTTCCATGAATCTATTGATCAGTTTACACTAAATTGCCTCTCTCTTCTACAACCTTCATTGTCCATTGAATTCACTCAGTACTGAGGATCCAATGCTTCACTAAATTAAACATGGTACCAGAGAAGGTATTCAGGAAAGATTCAAACTTCAAAAACTCCCATTAATGCACCATAATCAATTGGGTTCCACATAAATCCTTGTATTCTTGCCTTGCTCCCTCTGGATTCTATCTAGAGAATTATATCCAAGTGTGATGCACCCATATAAAGTGCACATGTCGAAGTGGAGAGTGTTTGAATTGGTTTGATTGTGACTTGAAGTGTTTTGCAGTGTTTTTGTAGATACATTCAATTTGTTTTTGAAGAATTAGTTATTTCTTGAAGATGTAAGATGGAGAATTCAGTATCTTTGACACCCAGAATCCTCACACCCTTCAATTATATTTATTGGAGGGATGATATGCATATTTTCTTACACAAAAAGGGTTTTCATAGGTTCACCAAGGGTAGATAGGTCAAACCCCATGTTGGATCTTGGGATAGTAGGGCATAATTCATGTAGAATTCTGCCTAAGTATGGAGAAGAACATAAAGGAGAAGAGGAATAAGCTATGACAAAGGAAGAATAATCAAGGGAAAGGGAAGGATGTTGCAATAGAAGAAGGAAAGAGAAGCAGAAGACAAAGAGAAAGCATGGGATGAGGAAGTCGTTCCAGATAAGTAAGTTAGGACAAAATGATAGAATGAGATATGAGATGACATGGCAAAATATCAACAGAAGCAGGCATGCAAATAGTGTAAAGTCTGAAAAATGACAATAAGACATATTGCTAAGAAAGTGACAGTACTTAACGATCATGGGAGTGAGCTCTCCTAGAGCCTAAAGAAACCACATGAATGAAAGAATCTTTGTAAGCCAGGCTGATAGTACCTTTCGTTATGTGTTACTAGAATAGGAAAGACAACATGTTTGCTAGATATAGTAAGTCGGCTGAGATAGAGACAGAAAATGATCCTGTAATGAGTTTGTTAGAGTCAGTATTAAGTCTCTAACAAGTGTGTATGGGATTTGTATCCATTCTGTAATGAGGCTATAAAAGAAGGAACCGAAGCTATAAATGGGTTAGTTGTTTTAGCCTGTTAGTTTGTTAGTTTTTCAACATTAAGCTAGCATTATTAGGATCTTTAACTGAGAGAATAACAAGTACAACAATCAAACACTAGAGACAATGAACACAGTGTTTTTCCTTGGGGAAACCATAAATGGAGAAAACCCCGCAACTTCCTCAGAGATAGAATCAACACCAAAATGGTAAAATCCCAAAACGGTAAGTGATCTCCCAACAACAGTAACCTTCTTCTTATCTAGCCCCAGTTTCTTCTCCTTCCTCAACTATTGGCTACACTTGAGTGTGTTTGTAATGTGTACTAAATAGAGAGTCCAGCCCTCTATTTATACTAATCTCGGCATGACTAAAACCCTACTAGGGCCAACCTCTACTACAAGAGTCTAATAACCCAAGTGCCCTGGAATTGCGAGGACTTTAACCCTTAGACAATCGGAGGGTTACCCACAATGACTTGACATGACTTGTTTACATTATTGGTCCTCCCAATTGAAACATTGGGACATGAGAACATGACTCAATTACATTATAGATACATCCTGGAATAAACATCGGGTTACAATACATAAGATACATAGATGAATACATTCCGAAGTTACAAATACATCGACACTCCCTCTTAACTAGGAAGGTATTCTTTCGAAACAATTTTCAGCACTGATCTTCTTCTCTCGTCATCTGCATCTTCAAGTCTTCTTAGTCTTTAAGTCATCTTCATCTTCAAGTCATCTTCGTCTTCAAATCTAGATCATCACTCGATATGGATCATCACTCGATCTGGATCATCACTAGACATCATCATTGGATCTGGATCATCACTCGATCTAGATCATCACTGCTGGATCATCATCACTAGATCTGGATCATCACGGGTGTTATCTCATGATTCTTCTCGTCACAAGAAGTTCTACAGAGCCAGCCCTTTTTCATGCTAGTTGTAGGCCTAGCCTCCATGTAGGTCTTCTTCAGCACTTATACTTGACCTACTCGTCATAAAGGCACAACAGTCACATCCATCCAAGCAGGAACACATCCAGGGTCTCTACACTTCCATCCAGGCTGGAACACATCCTACCACAATGATGGAGGGGATCTGCACTTACATTCATCCAAGCTGGAACACATCCTACCACAATGATGAAAGGGTTCTGCACTTACATTCATCCAGGCTGGAACACATCCTACCACAATGATGAAAGGGCTCTGCACTTACATTCATCCATGCTGGAACACATCCTACCACAATGATGAAAGGGCTCTACACTTACATTCATCCGGGCTGGAACACATCCTACCACAATGATGAAATGGCTTGCACTCATATCTGATCTTAAGAAACCAATCCTATAGTCATATCAAAACGGCCCCCAATCCTCAACTGATCTACTTGGTAACTGACCAAGTGCCTCCCTTCTCCTAGAGAATGGCAATTTCCCTTACATCCTACGTGCTCGTTGGAATGGCCAACACTCACATCTGACATGGGAGGAACCTAATCCTTTAGCCATGATAGAATGGTTCAGCCCTTACATCTAATGAAGTGGGAACACATCCCTCTATCACATCAAAATGTCTTCTCAGTCCTAGACTGAGTTTTCTTGGTAACTGACTAAGTACCTCCATTCCCAAAATGGCAGTTGCCCTTACATCTGTCCTGCTCGACAGAATGGCCAACACTCATATCTGACATGGAAGGAACCAATCATCTCACCATGATAAAATGGCTCAACCCTTACATCTGACCATGGAAGGAACCAATCCTCTCACCATGTCAGAATGGCTATGGGTCTCATCACTTTCTCTTAAGGAAACCTCGATTTGTAGAACACCAAGCTTCTCCCTGAAGTACTCAAACTTCAGTCTAGCCAATGGATTCATCAATACATCAGCTATCTATTCCTCCATCGCAACACATTGGAGCTTCACTACTCCCCTCTGCACCATATCCCTGATATACTGATACTTGATCTCGATATGCTTTGACTTGTCATGGAACACTAGATTCTCTAACAACTTCACGCAACTCTAGTTGTCACAATGTATACAAGTAGCATCCAACTGGAGATCAAATAATTCAGACAGTAGCTTTCTTAGCCATACTACTTCACAACTAGCTAAACAAGCTACGACATACAGTTGTACTCAGTGCCACACAGAATTGCTTCTTGCTAAACCAAGAGATCACACCTGATCCCATACTAAAGCAACACCATGAAGTGCTCTTCCTATCGATGGAACTACCTACCCAACTTGAATCAACATAACCTTCCAGGTTAATCTTCTAATTCGCATCATACTTGAGCCCATAATCAACTATACCTTTCAGGTACCTCAGAATATGCTTTACAGCAAACAAGTGAACATGTCTTGGATCTGTCAGGAACTGGCTCAAGGTGTTCAAAGTAAAGAAAATATCTAGTCTCATGTTCATCAGGTACATCAAGGACCCAATCATCTGATGATACATCATAGCATCAATCGTCTCTGATGATGCATCGTTACATAAATTCAGGTTCGATGCCATAGGTGTGGCCATAGCCTTGTAGTCCATCATACCAAAACTATTCAAGATCTCTACTACATACTTCCCTAGTCCAAGGAAGATTCCATCTGCGCTCTGCCACACCTCCATACCTAGAAAATAATGCATCATCCCCATGTCCTTCATTTCGAACTTGGCAGCAATCTTTCTCTTCGTATCAACAATCAACCCATCCATACCTGTCACAAACAGATCATCTACATATAGTAGAAGCATCACTGGGTTGCCATCTTCAACCTTGTAGTAAAGGTTGGAATTTGCTTTACTTTTGGTAAAGCCCAAACTGGATAGAAAGATGTCAATTCTACCGTACAATGTCTTGGGTTCCTGTTTCAAACCATACAGGGCTTTCTTCAATCTGCACACATGAGACTCCTTGTCATGTGTCTAAAAACCGAGTGGCTGTTCTACATACACTTCCTCTTCCACTACACCATTCAAGAAAGCAGTCTTGACATCCATCTGGTGTATCTTCCATTTCATCACTTTAGCTAGAGCAAGTACTGATCTGATGGAAGTGTATCTGGCTACAGGTGCAAAGGATTCTTCATAATCTATTCCTTCTTTCTGAGAGAAACCCTGAGCCACAAATCTTGCATTATATTTTTCAATGCTACCATCTGCAGCATGTTTGATCTTGTAGATCCATTTGGAAGTTACAACTGACTTCCGTTCTGGTCATGGAACAAGATCCCAAACATCATTCTTGATGATCGATTGATACTCTTTGATCATAGCATCCTTCCATTCTTTCCGTTCTATCGCTTCTTCATAACTGGAAGGTTCTTTATCAATGAAATCACATAGTAAAGCTACATACTCAGAGCATGATCTGGTCCTCTTTCTTTCTCTGTGATTGTCTTCTAGAGCCCCATATCTTTCAGCACCTTGGATAATTTCACGTACCCAATCAGTTTTCCTCTTATGAGGATTCTTCTCCAGAGGTGGATCTATAGGTCTTTGTGGTTCTTCAAAATCTCAATCTTCTTCTTGAGTTTCTTCATTCATGGTTGTATCATGAATTCTGGGTGCTTCTGCTTCTTCAGGTTCTTCAGTAGGTCTTATTCTAGATTTGTTATAAATTGTGTCTTCATCAAATGTAACATCCCTGCTAATGTAAATCTTCTTGTATCCTGGGAAATATATTCTGTAAGCCTTTGAGCTTTCAGAGTATCCCACAAATATACCCTTATTTCCGAAAGGATCTAATTTTGTTCTCTTCTCTTTTGGAATGTGTATGTACACAGGACAACTGAATCTTCTGAGATGGCTAAATTCTGGTTTCTTTCCAGAGAAGACCTCCTCAGGAGTCGTGTTCTTGAGTACTCTATGTGGAGTACAGTTCTGTACATACATCATTGTTATGGCAGCTTCATCCCAAAGATGCATAGGAAGATCTTGAACATGAAGCATAGCTCTTGCCACTTCCATGATAGCTCTGTTCTTCCGTTCTGCAATCCCCTTTTGTTGTGGATTATAAGGAGTGGACAACTTCCTCTTAATCCCTGATTCTTTGCATAGCTCTTTGAATTCATTTGAAGTGAATTCTCCGCCATTATCTGATCGAAAAGTCACTATATTCTTTTTAGTGTGGTTCTCGATCAAGGCTTTGAATTCCTTGAATTTGTTGAATACTTTGTCTTTGTTCTTCATGAAGTAAACCCATGTATTCCCAGAAAAATCATCAATAAAAGAAACATAATATGCATACCCTCTTAGTGAGCTTGATGACATAGGACTACATACATCGGAGTGGATGATTTCTAGGATTCCTTTGGCTTTGCTTTTGCTGCTAGGAAATTTCTTCTTTGTATTCTTTCCTTTCGCACATCCTTTGCAGACCCCATCATGTTTTGCTTGGAATTCTAGAAGTCCTTCAACAACTCTGCTTGCGATTGGCAGTGCTCTGTAATGCACATGTGCAAGCCTTCTATGCCAAAGTTCACTTCGCTCTACTATGTCATGGACCAATGCTTGTTCTAGATGGCCCTTTAATTTGTACAATCCTCCTCCTTATTCTCCAATCATCAATAGTTTTTCCTCTTAGCCACATGATGACTTGACCACCTATGAATGCAACCCTCATTCCATTTGCATCTAGTGTAGATATGGAGAGGAGGTTCTTCTTGAGTCCTGGCACAAATAATACTTCCTTCATTATTAGAGACTTTCCAGAGTCTACTTTATGGGAAGATTCCCCACTACCTTTTATTGGATATTGGTAGTCATCTCCTAGCTTCACCTTGTGAGGTGATTCATGTTCTGACAGTCTCACAAAGGATTCCTTGAATCCAGTCATATGTTTGGAAGCCCCACTATCTATAAGCCAATCATCATTTTCATGAGTAATGTTACCTATGAGAGCAGAGATCAAATCATATTCATCCTCGCTTGAAGAATCTTCACTTTCATATCTGGTTCTTTTCTTGGATGGTTCATCATCCTCTGCAGCATGAGCATGATGTCTTCTCTTGTTCCCCTTCTTCTTATGAGAGTGAACCTTGTTCTTAGGATAGTCTTTTGCAAAGTGTCCTCTTTCATCACATGTATAACATATTAATTTAGATAGGTCCTTTCTACTGTTATCTCTATGATGAGGACTCTTACCTTTGGAGTGATGAGCTCTTCTTCTACCTTTCTTGGAGTGAACTATGAGAGCTTGATCTTCACTTCCCATCTTCTCTTCTAGAGCTGCTTTCCGAGCTTCTTCTTGAGAACATTCTTATCATAGTCTGATGAATTTGACTAACTTCTTTCTGGCACAGATTCCTTTGATGAATGAATCCCATGACCTAGGAAGGCCATTCAGTATTGTCACCACAATTTCTACATTCTCCACTTCTTCATCTACAGCTTCTAATTGTTCTTTGATCTGAGAAACCCTTGTGAAGTAAGACTGGATGGTCTCTGCATTCTAAATCTTCACATTCTTTAGTTGATTCCTCAGAGTCATCTTTTGGTTTATGTTCTTCCCTTCAAACAATTTGGTTAGGGCATCAAACATAACTTTAGGTATTTTGAGAGAGGACACCTGTGGGATAAGGTGATCATTGATAGAATTAGCAATGATCCTCTTTTCCATAACCATATTCTTCTTATGTAAGGCCTTAGCCTCATCTCCCTCTAGAACTGGAACCTCCTCATGGATGTAGGAGTCTAACTCATTCTCTTCCAAGACCAAGGAGATCCTATACTTCCAGGCTCGGAAGTTATCAGCTCCCTCAAGCTTTTCATCAAGCTTGGTATGATGAGACCTTTAAACTGAGAATCTCAAATGGAAATAAAAATATTTAGATCTTACCAATTCAAGATGTCATATTTGGATTTGGAGCTGAAATCCCACAGTACTGGATCAGGAGAAAATTAGGGTTTTGCTTTTTCGGAGATCTATCCTCCCAAATGCCTTGAAAGTTATCCCTAACTTCAATTTTGGGGAGGAGATCAATCCAGGCCTGGGCTCACTGAAAAATTCCTCTTCTGTGAAAAGCCCTAATTTTTGGCAGTAGTGTCGGGTCCAAAACTGAAAAACCTCATAATTGGATTCTGCTTCAATAGAAAGATGTGCCCTAGGAAGGAGAGTTATTCTACCCTAATTTTGCTGAAAATCTATGGAGAGAGATCCACAAAATAGGAAGCCCTAGTTTTTGTAGGTGCACAGTGTCTTCTTCTCAGGTTAGCTATAATCCCATGTTAGTTTTTCAACATTAAGCTAGCATTATTAGGATCTTTAACTAAGAGAATAACAAGTACAGCAATCAAACACAAGAGACAATGAACACAGTGTTTTTCCTTGGGGAAACCATAAATGGAGAAAACCTAGCAACCTCCTTAGAGATAGAATTAGCACCAAAATGGTAAAATCCCAAAACAGTAAGTGATATCCCGACAGCAGTAACCTTCTTCTTATCTAGCCCCAGTGTCTTCTCCTTCCTCAAATATGCACTACACTTGAGTGTGTTTGTGATGTGTACTAAATAGAGAGTCCAGACCTCTATTTATACTAATCCTAGCATGACCAAAACCCTACGAGGACCGACCTCTACTAGGAGAGTCTAATAACCCTAGTGCCCTGGAACTGCGAGGACTTTAACCCTTAGACAATCAAAGGGTTACCCACAATGACTTGACATGACTTGTTTACATTATTGGTCCTCCCGATCAGAACATTGGGGCATGACAACATGACTCAATTACATTATAGATACATCCTAGAATAAACATTGGGTTACAATACATAAGATACATAGATGAATACATTCCGAAGTTACAATACATTGGTCCTCCCGATCGGAACATTGGGGCATGACAACATGACTCAATTACATTATAGATACATCCCAGAATAAACATTGGGTTACAATACATAAGATACATAGATGAATACATTCCGAAGTTACAAATACATCAACATAGTTGAGTAGTAGATGTAGCATATGAGTAATATCTAGACTCTTGGAAAGAAGCTTGAGCTAGACTTGAGGCATTTTTTTTCAATGACTATGTATCATTGAGTGCATCAGAGTAAAAGTTTCTGCAGCTCAGTGTGCAGACAAGTAGAGAACGTTGAGTTGATCCAGCCTGTTTGTGGATCACTGGTAGGAGTAGAATAGGAAAAGAAAGAGAGAAGATAAAAAAGCATGAGAGGGAGAAAAATTTTGTAAATATAGAAGAGAATATATTGAACAAAGTCTACATCTTTTTTGCGCAAACAAAAGGTGCATCTATTTCCTCATGCGAGATGAAGAACATCTTGTGTTTTTTTCCCAGATGGGTTTCCAAGTTACATCCTGTTTATATGCGTGAATGTTGAAGTAGCTTAGATATATGTGTGAATGGTGTGTTGAATTACTAGTTTATTATTGTATTGCAAATTGATAAATGTATGAATGCTACATTATATAATTGAATATGTTTATGATGTCAGTTCACTGTTATTTCACATAATTCGCATAAAGAAGGGTGTATCATAACTTGGTGTTGAACTACTATGCATATAAGTATCCCACCTTCTCGGTATTCATTGGAAACCTTGGTGCAGAGGCTAGGCACTAAAACAACCTCCCACACAAAGTGTGGAAACGTGGTTCTGGAAGTTAACCATAAAACTAAGATAGCAAGGGTTAGATGACAACTGTGTTGCAGGTGTTGTCAGCTGAGCTCTGCTCCATCAGGATGATTGTAATGTCCCAAATTTTTCATTGGGTCACAATGTCCAAATTACATTTTCCATATTCATGAAAGTTGTCAAATAGATGCTAAAATTCAAATAATTGCCAATGAGGAAAATCACTAGTTTCCTAGGTTGGGGGTGGAAGCTTTGAGATTTGGAATAAGGGGGATAATAAATGATGTTTAGACATTAGAATAGGATAAATATTTAATAATGTAGCTTAAAAAATAAATACAATATAAAATTGAAATGGATATGGAGAATGGAGACACATGGAGACTATGGGGCCCACTCAAGCTAGAATTCCAATGTTAAATGGCATCCTCGTCTTGTAATTTCAAATCTATGGGAAACCTAATGTTTTGGGAAGGATTATGAGGTTAATATAATTGTAAATATACTTCATAGGTCTAATTTGTGATGAATTTTAAATTACATGGGAGAGGAAGAGCCAAATGGGAGTTTCATGGACACTTGGCTAGATTCTCCTTACATTTATGACATCTATGACACCGATGATGGAGATTCTATGACAGTTATGACACAAGTCATATATGAAGGCTTAAATACTGAAATAATGACATTTCAGGACTGAATATAGAATATTAGAGGTCAAATTTGGGATTTGGAGAAGGCCAAGAGGCTCCTATTCAAATTTGGGAGAAGAGGGAAGGTGAAGAGAGAGGCCACATGGCATAGCATGAGCAGCCATACCAATTCGACTTGGATTTGGTTTATGGATGGATTTGGAAATTTATAATACTAATAATGTTTATAAAATATATGGATCAGCCATGAGAATAGGATTTTCTCATTTGTGAAATTTTCATTTGTGAATTGTGAGAGCTAGTGGATGACTAGTTTTCTTGCTTAAGCCAATTTCGAGGGTGAAAGATTCCCATCCTAGTTGGTTTTTGGAAATGCCACTCAGGTATTTCATGGAGATTTAATGGAGTCTTATTTTTAGGTTCAATATACAGGAATTTCATGTAAATCTCAATATCATCTTGTTCTTCCATTCATCTCAAGTTTTCTCACCATATTTCAGCTCTATAGAGTGAGGTGCACTCGATGAGCTATTCATATCTTTGAGGGAGCTTCTCTAGATACAATATTTTGTATTATTTTTTAATTGATCTTATATTTAATTTCAGAAATATATCAGGCTGAAAATCCAATATATCTCATGTATTATTGTCCAATATTGAAGAAATGGTGCCATTTCCCCAATACATTGTCGTAAACTCTTGCAATCTTAATGGAATCGAATATATGTATGCACCATTGATGATTTATGAATGAATGGAATTTAATTAAAGTATATTATGGGTTTCATTGTCTGTAACTGAGAATTTATGTCCATTGGGTCGAATTTCATAGCATTTGGGGCAAACTACATCTCATTTCCCCAAGGGTCCAAAACTAGTTTTTTATATCTGATTGAAGGAAGTCATAAAAGCCATGGGATTTCGATTGGTTCTGCATATGAGTCTCTAATAATGTATTATACACATACACTGCTTCAATTTGATCATTTTAGTGATTTTATGTACATTTGGGAATCCATTCCGGCAATTACCCGGGAGGGATTTGAGCCCCAACATTGCTAGTAAATTCATCTATCTTATTCAAAATTTGATATAGACTTGCAGAACTGATTGGAGGAGAATAATACATCCCTGAAAATAATAATTAATTTATTATATCATTCATACACCTTATCTGGATGTTTGTGATCAATTGGGCTGATTTGGAGACCAAGACACTAAAACTAGTCAAGAGCCAAAATTGTGAAAAAAAATTGAAAAATTGGGCATTTTAATAAAATTCCAAAAAACGGGACATTACAGTGGTATCAGAGCATGATATTGGAACCTAATTTGGTCTGATATTTATGATTACAATAATTCAGGGACCACCATTGTATATTGAAACCCAAAAGTGCTTTTGTTTGTTAGTTTTTCAACAATTAAGATAGCATTATGATCTTAGGATCTTTTCACTGAGAGAATAACAAGCACAACAATAAAACATAAGCAAATCACAAGAGACAAGAGACACAAAGATTTTTCCTCGGGGAAACCATAAAGGAGAAAACCCCGCAACTTCCTTTAAGATAGAATCAACACCAAAATAGTAAGATGATCTCCCAAAACAGCAGTAGCCTTCTGTCTTCTATCAAGCCAAATTATTTCCTTCTCCAATAGTGCGCCACACTTAAGAGAGTAAGTGATGTAATTCACAAGTGACAAATAGAGAGACTCTCACTCTCTATTTATATTAGTCCGTTCACTTGAATTACATTTTCACACGTAGGCTCAACCTAATAATTACTACTCGAGCCTACACCTTAATTAGTGTATAATAACTCAAGTGCCCCGAAACTGTGGGGACTTACCTAATGACTTGATATGACTTGTTTACATTATTAATCCTCCCGATCGGAACATCGGGGCATGACCACATGACTCAAGTACATAATAGAAACATCCTGGAATAAACATCGGGTTACAATACATAGAAGAATAGATTCCGAAGTTACATATACATCAACACTCCCTCTTAACTAGGAAGGTATTCTTTCGACACAATTTTCAGCACTGGTCTTCTTCTCTGTATCAGCTGGATCATCTCGTCTTCAAGTCATCTTCGTCTTCAAGTCATCTCCGTATTCAAGTCATCTTCATCTTCAAGTCATTTGGATATGGATCGTCATAGAGCAACATCACAGGATCTAGATCATCACTCGATCTAGATCATCATCACTGGACTGGATCTGGATCATCACTCGATCTGGATCATCACTCTGGACTGGATCTGGATGATCACTCGATCTAGATCATCACTACTGGATCTGGATCATCACTTGATCTGGACCTCTCGGAGTCATCATAACTGGATCTGGAACATAGCTCGATCTGGATCATCCTTGGTCATCATCATGTGTGTACTATCTCGTCATAGGAAGTTCTACAGAGCCAGCCCTTTTTCATGCTGGTTGTAGGCCTATCCCACAGGTAGGTCTTCGCCCAACACTTATATCTGACCTACTCGTTAGAAAGGCACACCCAACACTTACATCTGACCTACTTGTCAGAAAGGCACGCCCAACACTCACATCTGATCATGTAGTAAACTACAATCACATCAGAAAGGCCCCGCACTCACATCTATCATGGAAGGAACTGAATCCTCTCACCAAGATATAATGGCCTGCCCTTACATCTGACATGGAAGGAACTTAATCCTCTCACCATGAAAGAATGGCCCGCACTTACATCGGCCATGGAAGGAACTTAATCCTCTCACCATGAAGGAATGGCCCGCACTTACATTGGCCATAGAAGGAACTTAATCCTCTCACTATGACGGAATGGCATGCACTCACATCTGACCTGGAAGGAACCAAATCCTCCACCCTCGTCAGAAAGGCCCCTAGTCCCAGACTGAGCTACCTGGTAACTGACCAGGTGCCTCCACTCTCTCAGAGAGTGGCAATTTCCCTTACATCTATCCTACTCAACAGAATGGCCAACACTCACATCTGACATGGGAGGAACCTATTCCTTTAGCCATGAACAGAATGGTTCATCCCTTACATCTAACCTGCTCGTCAGAATGGCTATGCATCTCAGTACTCATATCTGACATGGAAGGAACTGAATCCTCTCACCATGACAGAATAGCTCAGCCCTTACATCTGACCTCCTCGTCAGAATGGCTTTGGGTCTCATCACTATCTCTGGGAGGAAACCTCGATCTGGAGAACACCAAGTCTCTCTCTGAAGTACTCGAAATTCAGCCTAGCCAATGGCTTCGTTAATACATCAGCTATCTGTTCCTCCGTCGCAACATACAGGAGCTTCACTGCTCCTCTCTGCACCATATCCCTGATATAGTGATACTTGATCTCAATATGCTTCGACTTGTCATGGAACACTGGATTCTCTGACAACTTCACGCAACTTTGGTTGTCACAATGTATACAAGTAGCATCCAACTGGAGATCAAATATATTAGACAGTAGCTTCCGTAGCCATACTGCCTTACAACTAGCTGAACAAGCTGCAACATACTCTGCTTCAGCTGTACTCAGTGCCACACAGGATTGCTTCCTGCTAAACCAAGAGATCACACTGATCCCATACTGAAGCAACATCCTGAAGTACTCTTCCTGTCGATGGCACTGCCTGCCCAATTTGAATCAACATAACCCTCCAGGTTAATCTTCTGATTCGCATCGTACTTGAGCCCATAATAAACTGTACCCCTGCATGCTTTGCAACCATCAAGTGAACATGTCTCAATGTGTTCACAGCAAATCAAATATCTGGTCTCAGGTACATCAAGGACCCAATCATATGATGATACATCATAGCATCAACTGACTCTGATGAAGCATTACTTAATAGCTTCATGTTTGATGCCATAGGTGTGGTCATGCAGTCCATCATCCTGAACCTCTTCAGGATCTCTACTGCATACTTCCCTTGTCCAAGGAATATTCCATCTGTACTCTGCCACACCTCCATACCTAGAACAGTAGTGCATCGACACATAACATGAGCATCACTGGTCTTACGCCTTCAACCTTGAGGCAAAGGTTGGAATCCGCTTTACTCTCAGTAAAGCCTAGAGTCATCAGTAATCTATCCATCCTGTCGTATCATGTCGAACCTTAGGATCTTCTGTAGTCACTCCCTTTGAAGTGGAGGATCATACTCCCTCTTTCTTCCGTACTCTATGCACTGAAACATTCTGTACTGGAGTGACAAGTAGTATCCATCTAGGATCACTAGATACTAAGATCCTCTATCTTGAACTTCTTCAAAATTTCATCTCGCACCCATCTGTGAGCTTGTCATCCTCTATCAACCTTGTAGAAAAGGTTAAGATATCCATTAAGCTCATCATGTATGTGTTTCAACTCTTACTGGTTGCAAATGTCTCTTCATAGTCTAGGCCTTTCTTTCATGAGAAGCCTCATACTACAAATATTGCTTTGTATCCCACGATGTTTCCGTCTACTGCATGATGGAACTATGAAATTCTCTTCAGGTCTCGATACTGCGCCTTGACATCATTCTTCTTGAACTGGTCTTCCCTTTCTTCTTGATGGCTGGAAGGTT
>LPNX010453465.1:0-82022 GCA_001517045.1 Pseudotsuga menziesii
AGTAGAGAATAAAAGAGAAGAGAAAATAGTCTCGACATGGACTATTGCAGTGGTTGCAATCGTGGATTCCAGTTTGTACCTATCTTCCTTGGTTGACTTATTTCAATGAGGTTAAATTCCATTCGCCCAGTTGGTTTCAACAGACCTCATTCTCCATGGTACAATAAAAGGTAAAAGCAATGCACATTCATTTTTCATGGAAAATCAAGTACACCAAAAAAAATTAGTAAGAACTTGAATAATATCTAATTGGAGGGGTCTGCTCTGTTTGCCAAGTAATAATTAATGCTCATAAATGAAACCATTATCATTAAAACCAACAAAAGGATGCCCGACCCTGACATGAAGAAACCACATAAACCATAACTTCTTGCGCACGCCTTGGATAAGGGGATGTCGTTGCAAATATCAGTCGTTTTTATTTAGCTAATTGGATGTCCATGAGATACTTGAATAGGTGATTCACCATTAAGAGGATTTTTTCCAAAAGTATCTTTAATCTCCTCTCAATAGATTAGTTAAGAAATCAAGGTTGGTTGGCTGAGAACATTTTGTCTAGTCAAGAACTGGCTAGCAGAGATATTTCTACTAGCATTGAATGTTCCAGTTTTGAGAATGAGAAGTCAGTGTCTAACCCAAAAAATAACAGTTTCAAAAGATCATGTAGAACCAGTTACGACCTACTATTTGCTTATACAGATAAATGATCCCTTATATTGGAGAGAGGGGTCATTGTATGGAGCAAGGCATACCGCATCGTTCCAGAAGATCCAATCATACTTGGGCAGATTCTTTCAGATTGCCAGGATCTTACTCTAGCTGGGGGGGCTGTTCTTATCAACAATATTTCTCTCATCAATAAAATCATACCGATGTCTGTCAGCATGGCTTCTTTTGTTGGGCTCAACCAATTTCATAAGCCCCTGAAAGGACCTTGCAGGAATGGTCCCAGACTCATCCGAGCAAGTCACCATTGCAATCCTAAACCTCTTCAGACTGTCCTTGTCTATAGTTGAGGTCTCAAAGCACTGCCTACCTAGATTGTTGGCCCTTAACAGAACAACCCCGGTGCCATGTACCAATAACAGGGACACAATGAAAACAGCCAACAGACTGAACATAACAGGACGAAAAACCCTCTCTGATAAGATCCAGCACCGGTGCTTTATATCCGGGCCCCCCTTGAACGAATCCTGCATAGTGATGCCTATGTAACCCCTTGAAGAATGCTTCCCACCAGGTGAAATCCCAACCCTCCTCTGCGGACAAAGGGCAGAAACCCATCCCATTCAACAAAACCCTATAATGGCATGGATATTCTATATGTTAATAGGATTTTATAGTCCATTCAAATCCCTCTAGTTTGAGTTCGCGACAACAACAACCTCACAAATTTCCTGACTGCCAAAGAGTTCCCAAAGCATGGGACATGCAAGAGACTTGTAATCCCTAATTAAAACAAAAAGCTGAAATGGTGAAAAATTATTGGTTTGGTTCCCCCTATATTTGATAATTATCTGAATAAAACTCAGGGAATACGGTGGGATTGTGGATATTGTGATCCACCAACTTAAATTTCTCCACATAAACTTTCAAATGCTCATCTTTGCTAATATGCACCCGTGGTTCAAGTGCCTCATCTAGGCAGACTAGGTTTTATACCTCAATAACGGGGGCCTTCTTCCGTCTTGACTTATTCTTTTGGGTAGTGTCCCCTGCCGTGCCTTGCCTGTGATCGGTACTGTGTGCAGCAACATTCTTTTTATGCTCTAGTACCATATTTGTATACCATATGCCACCTTCCATAGCTCTCGCTGCCCATAGGTTGAACCTTGTCAAAGGATCCACTCTACAACAAGGACAGCAAAAGCAATAGGTAAGGCAAGGTATGCCTAAATAAAATGGTGGAAGCGATAACAGAAGCATGCAGAGATAGCATAACACTACTGGCTGAAAGAAAGAAATAAAAATATTTGTACCAGAGGTTTGCTGAGATTTGTATCAGACTTCTGCTGGTCCTCTGTTTCTTGGGTGCTTGGCAATGGTGAGAGTGACCCCATAGACATTTGAAAATGGTAAATGAGAACAGGGGTTTGAATGCCGACATTCAATACGACCAATGTATATGCCACCACGATAGCACAAATCTCAAAGCGCTTTGTATTCTTTTTTCCAATTGACCATTTTGAAGCGTCGTCGCTTAAGAGACGGGTAAATGAAAAAAGGGGCAAATGAGAAAAGGGGTTTATTTTATTTCAATGGTTGACCAATTTGAAGCGTCGTCGCTTAAGCGACACTTATGAGGAAATCCATCGCTTAAGTGACACTTATTGAGCCTAGCCGTCACTTAAGCGACGCTGATGACCACAATTTCAAAAAAAAAATTATCTTTGTGATTTTTGGTACAGTTAAAAGAAAAAATCCACGCGCCGTCGGAAGTAACCGTCGGATTTTGAATCGAAATGTAGTAGTGATAAATCAACCTCAATGTCACTATTTATATCCATTTTAGTTCTAATATACTTATGAAACACTTATATATTGGTTCTATGCCTAAAACCAACAATTCATAGCCCTCTCCTGTTGTTTGGGAAGGCCAGAAATTAAATCCTAAGAGTTGTCCACAATACTAGTTTCACTAGTGCGAACCCCAGAGCTCTCGAAACTATTGCAGAACTGCAAAAAAATATTAATATTGATTAATAAAATTATATCATAGTTTTTAAAGTCTCCTGAAGCCCAATCCTTTCACCACTGGTTGTTCGAGAGTGAACTATAAAGGTTTTAGTTTGCATATGTTGGGACTCCTAGGAGCCTAGAATTAGAATTCAGTCTGGCTGATGTTTGAAACCTAAATGGACCCAACACATTATGCATAGGATCTTGAACACTCATGATCTTTTTCTTACTTTGTTTATCCTCCTAAATCATCTCTCTGCTCATTCATTCAGCTAGAAATTCCTTGCCTATTAGCTTGTTTTGAAAATTTCTTTTGCAAAGGAATTAATGATCTATTGAACCTGGTTTGGATCCTTATAGAAAAGATAGCGAAAACATAATGAAAGAATTGTCATTACCTTTTCTAAGCTAGTAAAATAAATTGAAGAATCATCCCCACCTCTCACTTGAGGAAACCCGGATAACAACCAACTTGGATGGTTTTCTAACAAAATAGGACAACTCTTATGTATTGTTTTTTTGTTTTATTCTACAAATAGATTATTAGGATATATCCATGCTTTGAAGAACATGTAAGGAAAATAAGTATCGAGAGAAAGTGGTGGATTCACTCCTCCCATCTCCTTCAAGGGAAGAAGATTAATGTAATAGTTATTATCCTTTTTTGGATTTTATGTACTTTTTAAATGCTTGGTTTGAGTGCAACCATTTTAATACAAACATAATTTACCCATTCTAGTTTAAAAAAACATAAAACAAAACAAATAAAATATCATCATCATCATCATTAATAATAATAATTTAATTACAATGCTCCTAAGAGTGTAGACCAAGTGGCAATAGAGTGTACTATTAAGACACCCCTTGCGACGTCACGGGCTCAAACCTTGACTATCACGTACCCTATGCTAGGGGGCAGTGTGGATAGTGGACATGAATCGACCCCGTGTCATGTGAGTACAAGCCTCACCCTAGTTGTTGATTCCCCTTGTTAACCCAAAAAATCCCTCACTAAGCTTTCCATGACCTACACCACCCAAGGACGCCACTTCACGACCCTCCATTAGACCCCCACACCCTCAAAAATGCTTAAGGATGAAGAAAAAGGCTTAAAAACCCCAAAAAGGAGCCTAAAATACTCTCCTAGGAGCTAAAGCCCCCAAAAAGGGGCTAAAACCCTAAAAGGAGCTAAAATTAGGGCAGAAGGGTTTTAAAATCCCAAAAAGAGGCTAAAGCTAGGACCAAGGGCTTAAAACCCTAAAACCCCAAAACCCCAAAAAAGCTATAAAAGGAGGGTGGGGGGTCACTCTCAAAACACTTCTCCCTTGCATACTGTTACGCTTCCCATGGATGCCTTGAGACCCTTTGTATCTCAAGCCACCCACACTCCCTCTCCTCCATCTGCATTGAGCCAAAGCTCCCCCATCCAAGAGAGAGAGGTGCTTCTTCAAGCCAAGGCATGGTGGCCCAATTCCACCCAAAGAGAATGTATAGCTTGTTATTTTCTGTTTTTGTTTAACGATTTCTTTACTTTCTAATCAATGGTTTATTTGCAGGTTTATTGCCTAACTTTTTTTGCAGGTTTCTAGTTTCTAACATTTGTTTGCAGGTCATTGGAAGCGGAACCCTAACCCATTGTTTGCAGAGGGGTTCTCCAGCATTTCTCTTCTTTCTATTCTTTATTTCATTTCTGTTCTATTTTATTTCCTGTTCGTTTTACTGCATTCCACGTAGGAACCTACCCTTTTGTCCTATAGACAGAAGGAAGCCATTCCTGCCCCTGTAGCAAGGAGAAATCCCTGCTACACCCCTGATAAAAAATTAAAATAAAAAAAATAAAGAGAATGATATGAAAACATGCAAAATAAATGTACATGTTTTCACATCATCCTCTTTGCATGCTTTTATGCAAATTTATTTTATAATTTGACATTATAGATTTTAGAATAAATTATGCTAATTTATTACATATATTTTAAATAAAAAATAAAATTAAAATAATTTTTTTTTTATTAATGATTTTTTTAATTATTAAATGCCATTATAAAAAATACAATAATATGGGTTATAAATATTGGAAAAAAAAACAAAAATATGTTATTACTCGAAACATTTTTTAACTTTATTTTTAGGTTTTCCTTATAATAGTATGGGTTAATGTCATGGTTACAGAAAAAACTTATAGTTTTAAAATAAAAAAACGTTTACTACTAGTAATACTACTTTTTAATTGGGACCTTGATTTAAATATTTTTTTAACAACTTTATTAGTTTTTAAGGCTATGGTTTCAAAAAATTGTAGTTTCAATAAATAAATAAATAAGACATTATTAGTAGTACCATTTTTTTATTTAGGGGCTTATTTGAAGGCTTTGGTTGTAACAATGTTAGAGTTAAGGCAAGGGGCGACAGGAGGGGGAGGGATCATCTTCAGTCCTGATGGCTTAATTGCATATCTCCAATATGGTTGGGGTTAGGCAAGGCTACAAATTATCAAGCGGAAGCAAGCAAGGATAATAGAAGACTCCAAAGTCTCATTGGTCTTATGGTGAGAAAATCCAACCTGAAGGACATCAAATTAAAACAAATTGTCCTTAGAATCCAAGACTTATCTTCAAAATTTCAAAATCTCAATTATTTTCATATTATATGTAATAACAACAAGGAAGTTGATCAACCTGCTAATAGAGTGGTGGGCTTGGAACCTAATATCCTATTGCTAAATGAACACATGCTTGAGCGGGACCCACTCCCCTAAAGGGGGCCTTCATGATTCCACGTGGTGTCTCACACCGGGAAGGTGGTAGCGTAAGCCTCGTTAAAGGATGGTATGAGCGGGGATATGGAAGGTGTCTTCAAAGCATGCAGAGTTGATGGGTCTACCTAAATATCTAAACCTGCAATGACCCCTGTCTGGAAGGTACATTGTAATGCAAGTTTGATGACACCAAGTGAGTCCCATATGAGAGAAAAAAGGATGATTCAGAAAATGAATCATGCCACAGATATTTCAATCCTCATCATGGAAGTGTGCGAATGGATTTGGGGAAAAGGAAATCATTCCAGTTTTTTTGCATGTGTCCATATGATAAATTGGAATGGAGGTGGGAATAGGATTATTGCTACTTCTAGCTTGCATTGCACTCTGTCTCTGCTCCTTCAGCATTGCGCTCAACACCATCTCAAAGGGACTTTGCTATTAGGGTCAAGTAAAATGGACTTCAGCAATGACAGTCGTGTGTGTTTCTCGGAGCACGGATTAGTAGCCATAGGTCATCATCTGCGCAGGTTAAAGGAAGGTATGAAGAATCAAAAACGATTATTACATAGATTCAGAGGTGAGATGGAAGAACGTTTGGAGCATGTGGAGGAGGACATTCATGACGCTGGGGTGGCACAAATGGAGCAGGTTGCAACTGAGGATAGTCGTCGTCAGGAGCACGCACAAGCCATTTAGGATCTCTCGGATAGGCTGAGTCAAGTGGAAATTCAGCTCGGAACGATGGTTTTTGAAGCCCAAGTTCGAAAAGAAGTGGAATCCATCTAGAACATGGATGATGGCACAAGCCTAGGGAGCTCCCTAGGAAAATAATCAGGTTTTAGGAGATTTTTTTTCTACGTTTGGGACAGCTTGTCTATATATTTCGGCATATAGCTATTAGGACCATATAATGTCTTCTTGTTTTTCATTTTTATGGGCAATATGGAGCATACCAACTCTGTAATGATGTTTACAGTAAACTTTTATATGGCTTGAAGGTTTGATGTAATTCTCCCAATGCTTCTGCATTTGGGTTTTTGTTAATAAACAATTCTATCCATTTCTGTTTAAAAAATGTTAGAGTTAAGGACATCATTTCCAATAAATTGTTATATTAACGCTCCAACCAAAATTAAAATTCTTATTGGTAGCACAATTTTTTAATTTAAGAATTAATTGTGAAAATTATAGTTTCAAAAAAGCTATAAGTCGTTCTTTTTTTCAAAAGTTCAATAAAAAATTGCAAAATTATGGGTTTCTAAGATGTGGGTGGCTAAAGTTATATTTTCTAACATTGAAAAAGTTGGGTAATAATATTAAATAAATCATCGTTCTAAATGATAACTATATTCAAATGAAAACCGTAACAATGAGTCCAATAACAAGGCCTTTTTTTCAGACGAAAAGAGCATTCCTTGATATTCAAAAGAATCAAAGGTAATTTGTTACATTGACTAGTCAACATGTCCATTCAAGTACTTCCAACCGCAATACAAGAAGAAATATCATCGAAAATAAAACCAAGCAGGTAGATAGGTCTGAGCCAGCTTATGTCCCCACCTGGGCTTGTTTTAAATTGAGGGGTGACCTCTCATAAAAAATCTGCAAGTAAGGTCATCCATAAATGTCTCAAAAAAAGACAATAAGAGCCCTGAGTCATTATCCAAGAGAGGCTTGAGTCCTCTCAAAATCCAAGGATAAGCTCAATGAACCAAAATCTATAGAAAGTATAGCATCCCAAAGGAGATAACAACATCAAAAAGATATTCCTTAGTCAGCATCAAAGCTGATACTTAAAGCAGCTGAAGATAAACTTCCCTAAAAATGTCACCTTTACAATATTCCATAAAAGAAAGATGTCCAAGAGCCATAAGAAGCCCATTTTTTGAAAATGAATCATCCCTCATATTATATTCCTTATAAACATGGCTGAAATACACTGAAGTGAACAAAGAGATCATCTTTTTAGTGTTGTTGCACCAAGCCTCTAGGTTCACAATAGAAAGAGTGGATTCATCCCTTGCCCAATTTATAATCATGGAGGAGTCGCCAAAGATATGTAGATATGGAAATCCAATATCTTTGGAGATGGAAAGTAAAGCCCAAAGCGCCAAAATCTCGGCTCTTGTATTAGTGCTGCTCCCACAGCCTAATTTCATTTCAATGAAGTGTTGGTCACTTATCCAAATACATAACCCTGCACCACCTTTTGAGTCCGCTGCAGCTCCATAAAAAAAATCCATTGGATATTGTTTTGGTGGAGGATCCCCAATATTCCTGGCCTTTGATCTTTTTGCTTGAGGTACCAGGTAAGTTAAATTTTCAGATAAATCTTATGACAGAGATAGGGGATATTTGGCTCTATGCTTTCAAAAATTTAGTTGTTTCTAGTCTTCCATATGTTCTAGATGAACCAAAAAGGAAAATATGAGGACATCCTATCTTTTTCTATCCAATTGATGAGGACATATTATGTTGGCATAGACCAGTCCACCCGAAAGTCAGACAAATATCCCAAGTGTACCAGTACCTCACAAGCAAAGGGAAAAGTTAGAAACAAATGGTCAATAGATTCAGATTCCTCCTTACAAAGGTAGCACTTATTTGGACTAAGCCAGCCTCTATTATAGAGGTTATCCCAAGTATTTATTTTGCAAAAGAAATCCTACCAAATAAAGCACTTCAGCTTTTGAGGGATGTTGAAATGCCAGATCTGTGAGATGACACAGTTAGAAGGAGGGGGCGAGAGATCCCATATGATAAGCTCATAAGTTTTTTTTTCAGAAACCATTCCCAAGACCTTATCATACATCCATAGAAGAGAATCCTCTGATTCCCCAATTCTAATTCCACCGAGAGAGAGACCTTTAACAAAGGATGTCCACAGTTTAGCCCATTCACCTCCCAGGTCCAAATCAAGTGCTAATAACCATCCATTATAACCAACAGCGATATCATCTAGTTTCTATGCCTGGGCCAAGCATGATATCCCATAGTCAGCCAGATAATCTCTAAGATCCACCAGGAGAATGTAAGAGGTTTCCATACCCACGATCAAATCCAAACCAAGGAGAATTTTGAGTCCATCACCCACCTTCCAACCAAGCTTACACATAATCCATTCCATGATTCTAATAAACCCATTCCAGAAAAATGAGGTGCAGTTAATAGAGAATTTCCTAGCACAAGTCTAGTCCTCCAAGGGTCTGTTCTTTAGATATTTATGTGCAATTAATTGGCTCCGGATTCCATGACCCTTTAATACCTGCCACAAGCTCTTTAGCAGAAGGGATATGCCAAACCATTCAAGGTTCTTTATGTCCCATCCTCCAAATTCAAATGGAACAGAAATAGATTTCCAGTTTGCCAAATGAAAACGATGATGACCATCATATTTTCCCCACAGGAAGTTAAAAATTAAGCATCTCAAGGCTTTAAGAATAGAACTAGGGCATCTTTCCAGAGCAAACTAGTACACACCAATCCCTGTAAGAACAGATTTGATGAGAATTAAACGGCCTCCAAGAGAGAGTAATCCGTAAGTCCAACTGTTAATTTTCTTTTCAAACATCTCCACCATCCAACGCCAGTCTGATACCCAATATCCCAACGGTTTTAATCTATATTCCAGGTATTTAAACCCAGTGTCGATAGGGGCCATGCTATATGGGATAATCTGAGTTATTTGCCTCCTAATCTCTTCATCCACATTATGATACAGAAAGGAGGATTTTTCCATACTTACAGTCATGCTGGTAGCTGAAAATAAAAGGTCCAGTACTTCTTTGAAAGCCCCCCATTCTTGGACAGTTCCCAATCCAAACAGAATTACATCATCAACAAAAAGTAAATGAGTTATTGACAGGCTCTGGGAGAACTAGAAGCATTTTACGAGTCCTTTCTGTTGAGCATCAATAATGAGTCTGCTCAGGCTCTCAATAATCAAGATGAATAAAAGTGGTGAAAGGGGACAACCCTGTCGAATTCCCCTTGTGGCTGGGAAAAAATCTGATGGGGTTCCATTAATTAAGAAAGCAAAACAAGAGTTTGTGACACATCCCATTATCCAGTTAACACCAATTAGAGGGATGCCTATCTGAAGGAGCACGAGTTTCAGAAAGGTCCAATTGACTCTTTCAAAGGCTTTGACTAAATCCAGCTTCAGTACAAGGACACTAGAGTTTTTGGCTTTGATGGAGTGTAGAACTTCCTAGGTAATTCCAACGGGTTCGGTGATCTGACGGTCCTTTAAAAAACCAAATTGTTGGGAGGAGATAGCCCTATTCAGTAAAGGCTTGAGACGGGTTGCAGTAATTTTCGAGATGACCTTGTAGATAAGGTTACAAAGGGAAATAGGTCGGAAGTCTGCAAAAGTAGAGGGATTTTCACACTTAGGTATCAGGGTCAAAAAAGTCGAGTTAACAGAGCCTAGGACATACCCCTCAATTCTAGCTTGTTCTACTGCAGAGGTGAGCTCCTCACCAAGAAGGTCAAAAAAGGCCAGGAAAAACTCAATCGGCCAGCCATCAGGCTCGGGACTTTTGTCTTTCTTGAACCCCTACAAAACTGCTTCAAATTCCTTAATAGTAATGTGCTCAAGGAAGCAGTTAACCTCCTCATCTTGAATAAAGGTCGGAAACAACTTAATAACCCTCATTTGATCCACAATATTTGTAGACCCATCATCCATGAAAACTTCACTAAAGTGTTTTTTCCCCATCTTTAATCCATTGGACCTCAACTTGTGTGCATTAAAAGTTTGTGTTAAAAGAACGTGTTCAGCAGGTTAATTAATGGAACAACATTAACAGAAATTAAATGCCGAAAATAGATGGAAAACAAAACTGATAAACAGATATAAAAGAAACACAGAATCAGAGAGTCACAAAATAGAAGTTGATAACGAAGTTCACCCCCTTCACTGGGCTACATCTCCGGGTCCCTCTCCAATGGGTACCGATCCAATTAATCTCTTAAAAATGGTACAAAAAGGTTCTGGAAACAACTTCAGCAACTGTAAACAGAATGCTGTACAAATTCTTTAATACCTTTCTCTAGAAATTACAATCATCCTTCGTAAGGCAAATAAAGCGAAAGTATGACAAAGAATGTCGACTTCCACAATAACAGCATCGAAACACTTTACAGCAAACTCTCCAAGCTTTGCATAACAGAGAAACGATGTACTGCGCTCTGAACGAACTGAATTTCTCTCTCCCTCTCCAACGGTGGCCAGCATTCGCTATTTAAGCACTTAGCGAGAGGAGCCCTAATGGACCACAACTGTTCTCTTCTTTATCAACGTTACAAGCATATGCTAAAACTGAACCATGCAATTTAGCCAAATCGCATCCCAAGCATTATGGTACCACGACGTTCCATATTCCCAAAACGTTGCAACCAACTCCACGCACATATGACTCAGAACACATTGCAATGACCGTTACGCACATATGTTGCACCATACCATAGCGTCACACGTAACGTAACCGTTTGATGTCACCACTAACTTCGCGATGTCGCAGCAAGTGCGATAAGTATGTCGCAGCTAAGTCTGTCACAGCAAGTGATAAGTCTATCGCAGCTAAGTCTGTCACAGCAAGTGATAAGTCTGTCATAGCAAGTGATAAGTCTGTCGCAGCTAAGTCTGTCACAGCAAGTGATAAGTCTGTCACAGCAAGTGATAAGTCTGTCGCAGCTAAGTCTGTCACAGCAAGTGATAAATCTGTCACAGCAAGTGATAAGTCTGTCACAACAAAGTCTATCACAGCAAGTGATAAGTCTGTCGCAACTAAGTTTGTCACAGCAGTGTGATATGTCTGTCACAGCAGGTGCGACGTATGTCGCAGCAGGTGTGATATGTCACCACTATGTTTAGCATATGTGTGGAACATACATGTGTTATGTTCTTTGAACCATAGATTAATAAATATTGTACCATATTGGATTAGTGTAAATTAAAGATGAATAATCCTCCAGATCATTCCTCCCCATTGGAGAGCTTTTGGACCACCAAAAGCCTGAATTATTCTGCAAGTAAGTGAGGGTATAGCTCCCTCACTTTTCCAATCTCCATCCATCTTGCTTTTCTAGGATGCATGCCCTTAAGCCCCACTCGGAGGTACTCAGCATTCCCCCTTCGTGAAGTCCTTACATTTCTATCAAGAATAACATCATCCTACAACTCATTCATATATTCAGGTGCCATATCATCAACTAAAGGAATATGCATGATAATTTCCTCATCCATGATCATAGGAGGCTCATACAATTTAAGATTCTCAACATTGACAACTGAATAAATTTGCATGTATGGAGGTAAATTCAAGCGAAAAGCATTAGTACCGATCTTTTCCAAGATCTCAAAAGGACCATACTGGATAGGTTTAAGCTTTTTACCTTCACCTTTCATCCTTTCTTTGGTGATATGTAACCAAACTCTGTCACCAACCTGAAATTGATGATCAACTCGATGCTTGTCATGCCTGGCTTTGTACTTTGCCTGGCTCTTCTCCAACTGTTCTTGAACTACCTGTTGTACTGCTTGGATTCTCTGAATGAACCTTAGCGCTTTATCTACATCATGATGTCCATCCACTGCATCTTTGCCAAAAGAGAAGTCCATCGGTGTTTTTGGCAGATAACCAAAACAAGTTTCAAAAGGATATTTTTTCATGGAAGAATGAACTGCATGATTGTAGGCATGTTGTATATACTGCAACTGCTCATCCCAGAGTTTAGGATGCTTACTACAATATCCTCTGAGCAACTGAACCACTGTCCTGTTTACTACCTCTGTTTTCCCATCGGTCTATGGATGAAAAGCTGTACTTTTCTTCAGTTTAGTGTCCATAAGCTCCCATAAAGTCGACCAGAATTCTCCCAAGAACCAGGAATCCTGATTAGATACAATAGACATGGGTAGCCCAAAATGTACCCAAACATTCTGAAAGAATAGATGAGCTGTTTGTTTAGCAGTGATTTGTTTGTTACATGGCATTAAGATACACATTTTGCTGAATCTATCCACAACAACATATAGATAATCATGCCCTTTTCTAGACATAGGTAGTCCTCCTACAAAGTCCATAGAAATGATTTCCCAAGGACGAGAAGAAACTGGAATAGGTGTGTACAAAACCCAATTTCCTATTGCTAGGCTTACTCATTGCACACATAACACAACCTCTTATGTATTTAGCTACAGTTTCTTGCATCTGAGGCCAATAACAATGATTCTGCAATACAGACAATGTTTTACTTACTCCAAAATGTCCTGCAATCAATGAACTATGTGCCTCTCGGATCACATGCACTCTTTCTTTCTCTGGAATACAGATTTTACCGAGATGATACAAGAGCTGATCATGCACAAAATAGTTCTCTTCCTGTTTACCATGGGTTAATGATGCATATACTTTCTTAAAATCTTTATCTTCTGCATATTGTTCAATGTAACTTTCATGTGTTAATGAACTGTTCTGAAGAATGATTGAAGCATTCATAGGTGGCCTTGATAACATGTCTGCTACCTTGTTATGAATTCCCTTTTTGTACTTAATTACGATATGAAACTGTTGTAAGAATCCCATCCATCTTAAATGCCTACTTTGTTGTACTTTAGTTTGAGATTGTAAATATTGAAGTGGCTGATGATCAGTATGTATGACTGTTTCTTTTCCCATGATATAATGTTTCCACTTCTTCACACTCTGTACCAAAGCATACAACTCTTTGTCATAAGTCGGATAGTTACTTACCGCAGTAGAGAATGTCTCTGAATGGTAACAGACTGGCTTCCTTCCTTGCATCAAAACTGCTCCCATGGCAAACCCGCTGGCATCGGTTTCGATCTCAAATGGTTGCTGCAAATATGGCAACGTTAGAACTGGTGTTGTGCTAATCTTTTCCTTCAAGGTGTCGAAGGCTCTCTGATGCTTTCCTCCCCACTGGAAAATTTCTTTAACACTTGTCAACGCATGTAATGGAGCAGCAATGGAAGAAAATCCAGAAATGAATTTCCTCCAATACTGAACCGCACCCAGAAAACTTCTGATGTCAGTAACGGTGTTAGGCCATGGCTAGTTTACAATGACAACAACCTTGGCTGGGTCCACTCGCAGGTGGCCTCCACCAATAATATGGCCTAGATATACTAAAGAAGTTTTAGCAAACTCACATTTAGACCTTTTTACATAAAGCTTCTCCTTCCTCAGTACATCTAAAACTTTCTTCAAATGTACAATGTGTTCCCCCCAGGTTTTGCTAAACACTAGGATATCATCCAGATATACAATTACAAAATCATCAATAAATGGTCGAAAGACATCATTCATGACCCGCATGAAAGTAGCAGGAGCGTTACATAGCCCGAAAGGCATTACAAGCCATTCATACAAACCCTGTTTTGTTTTAAACATTGTTTTCCAGGAATCATTTTCAGCAACACGGATTTGATGATACCCACTACACAGATCCAATTTTGTAAAATAAATGGCATGTTTCAACTGATCAAGAAAATCATCAATGCGAGGAAGAGGATACCTATTTTTAATGGTGATTTTGTTAAGGGCCCTGTAGTCGATATACATGCTCCACGACCCATCCTTCTTTGGAACCAAGACTATAGGAGAGCCACAAGGAGAAGTGCTTGGCCGGATGACCCCCTTCTCAATCAGCTCCTAAACCTACTTCTTGATCTCCTCATTCTGCATTACAGACATCCAGTACATGGGTATGTTCGGGAGTGGCACATCCTGCTGCAAATGTATCTCATGCTGAATCTCCCTCTTTGGTGGTAACCCTTTCGGATCTTGAAACAAATCATCATACTCAGAAATAATTTCAATCAGTTCAGATTTCTGTTTAGGATCACATCCTTCAAAAGATTTAGAGATCTCATCATTCTTTACCTTAACCATCATTAACACAAAATTCTTACTAGCATTTACCAGCCTCTTCATTTGTCCCGCGGAAACTATTGCTAGGTTTGTTCTTGTCTTATGTGCTCGCACAATATATTCCACACCATCTTTAAAAAGATGATACTTATTCTGCTCTCTATAAAAGACTGCTTTCCAGTCATACAAATATGGACTCCCAAGTACTATCCCACAAATGTCAAGTGGCACTACATCTAATTCTACCTCATCCATGAACTTTTCAGTAATTGCAAACTTCAATACACATTTCTTTGTAACTTGTAATTGTGTATCATTAGTAACCCAACCAAGAGGATAGGGTTTTTCATGAGGCATAGTAACTAAATGCAATTTCTTAACCACTTCTTCTGATATCAGATTTACTTGTGAACCACTATCAAACAATGTATCAATATTTGTGTGATTTGCAATGACACGAACATGAAACAGTGCACTTCTGTCTTTATCATTTTGCTTAGAAGTAGATGGCATATTTGCACTTGCACTAGAACTTGATTTTGCATCAATGGGAAGTGAGATACTTTTATTCTTACCCTAGATTCCGACAGCTATAACCTTTGTTTCATCACCTGAGTCAGATCCTAAGTCTTGAATAACTGCTGCAGTAGCTTTTGCTTTGCCTTTATCCTTGTTTCCTCTAAACTTCTTTGGCCTTAACTCCAGATGAAGTTTCCAACACTTAGAGACATCATGTCCCTTCTGACAATGCGAACATGTATGCTTTTCACCCTCTTTCTTAACAGTAGCCATCTTCTTTTTCCCCTTATCTTGACCTTTCGATTTGCTGTCAAATTTAAATGATTTCTTCACAAAAGTATCATTAGCATGCTTACCCCTAGCTTCTAAATGTGTAGCTTGAACACATACATCATCCAAATTACTGGGGTTAAACATCAACAAAGTATGTCTCAAATAAGAATGCATGCCACCAATGTACTTAAGAAGAGTTTCCTGTGTATCTAATGCAACATTCAATGCAATAGCCCTCTTTCTGAATTCATGAGTATAATCTTGAATGCTTTGTCCTTTAGCTTGTCCAAACATTTTCCAACCCATGGTTAATTGTTGGATATGGCCTAAAGGATAAAATTGCTTCCTTAATACTTCAATGAATTCATTCCAAACTGAAATAATTTTACCATTCTTTCAAAGATCTTGCTGAATCTTGCTCTCCCACCAAGTAAGAGCCATTCCACTCATTCTCAAAGTGGCCAATTGAATCCTGGAAGGGTCATCATTAATGCCCTGCACCCTGCAATATACTTCAAGTTGCTTGATCCAATTGTCTAACTTTTTAGCATCTAAATCTCCATTATAAATTGGTAACTCAAACTTAACATCCAATTTGAAATAAGGCATATTAGAATTTGCATTAGCATTATGTGAATGAGAAGCATGAGAAGAAGAGAAAGTTTGAGTAGTATCAAGAGGATCACCATCACCTCCTACTCCTTTACCCTTTTCTTCCTTCTTCACTTCTGCATCTTTGGATGAAGATCCTTCTTCTTTCTTCTTCCTTTCTACTCGCTTATCGAGTAGAATTTCCATCATGGCTTTCATGCTCATAAAATCCTCTAAAAACTTAGATTCAGAAATAACAGGCTTTTCTCGTTCTGTATGTCCTTCTTCTTCCCCTCGTGGAGAAGACATGGTTCTTGAGAATGTTCTCCTTGAGCCAATCTCAGGATCACCTTCAATTAATTCTCCTTCACCAAGCTTTAACCTGGACCTGGTAAGCATTCACAAACTTGCACAAGCAGTCAACCAGCTCTGATACCATAACATGATCCATCGGACCTCAACTTGTGTGCATTAAAAGTTTGTGTTAAAAGAATGTGTTCAGCAAGTGAATTAATGGAACAACATTAACAGAAATTAAATGCCAAAAACAGATAGAAAACAAAACTGATAAACAGATATAAAAGAAACACAGAATCAGAGAGTCACAAAACAGAAGTTGATAACAAAGTTCACCCCCTTCACTGGCCTACGTCTCCGGGTCCCTCTCCAATGGGTACCAATCCAATTAATCTCTTAAAAATGGTACAAAATGGCTCTGGAAACAACTTCAGCAACTGTAAACAGAATGCTATACAAAGTCTTTAAAACCTTTCTCTGGAAATTACAATCAGCCTTCGTAAGGCAAAGAAAGCGAAAGTATGACAGAGAATGTCGACTTCCACAGTAACAGCATCGGAACACTTTAAAGCAAACTCTTCGAGCTTCGCATAACAGAGAAATGATGTACTGCGCTTTGAACGAACTGAGTTTCTCTCCCCCTCTCCAACGGTGGCCAGGGCTGAATCTTCAGATGAATAATCCTCCGGATCAGTGTAAATTAAAGATGAATAATCCTCCGGATCAATCTTCTTCAGGGCTGAATCTTCAGATGCAAGGTTACCATTTGTATCTTTGAGGGACCAAATAGCATTAGAGTTCCTTCTTGCTGAAGCATAAGCATGAAAGAATTTTGAGTTGGCATCCCCTTCTTTTATCCAAAGGACTCTGCTTTTAAGTCTTTGTGTTGTCACCTCATGTGCCAAGATAATTCCTTTTTTCTAATGAAGTTCTTTCAGTATACCTGCCTCAAAAGCTGAAAGAATCCCCAAGTCCTTTGATAGGAGGTGTGTGATCTCATCATTTATATCCAGGAGCATATGTTTCCTTTCACAGTTTTTCTTCCTTTCCCAGCCTTTGACCAAAACTTTGAGACATTTTCACTTCCCTGAGAGAGAATCCAAGGGATTAGTGGGGCCTAGATCCAAGGGAACCTTCCAAGATGACTCAACCAGAGGGGTGAAGTCATCATCCAAGATCCATGCTTTATTAAATTTGAAGGGGTAACATTGTAGTACAAGTTTATGACCCCACTCCAGACAAATGGGTTAATGGTCTGACACATCAGAAGGAGTTGCCCAAGACCTGAAGTAGGCAAGACTGGGAAGAAGAAGGGTTGAAGATAAGAAGCAATCTAGTCTTTTACTGATACCTTCCTCCCCAGCACGCCCATTCCTCCAAGTAGGACTAGGACAGCTCATGCAAAGATCAACTAGATTATTGCTAGAAATCATATGGGAGAAATAGGAAGTCAAGGGATCAATTCTAGCTTTTTGACCCCAGATTTCAGAAGAGGATAATGTAAAATTTAGGTCCCTAACCAAGAGCAAATTAGGTAGAGCAAGAAGGCCACCCATCTAAACATTGTCCCAAAAAACAGTTCTCTGAGAATAAGGACCATAGCAGTTAAAGATAGTAAGACTTTCTAAGAGTCCTTTAATACTGGCTTTGATAATGATGCCTGCAAAGGATGAGAAAGCTTTACAACGAACAAGGAGGGGGTTCCAACTAGCAAAGAGACCCCCAGAGAGCCCAAAAGCATCAACAACACAAAACTCCCATCCCAGTTTGAATCTGGAGAACAAGAGAAGGGATTGGTAGGAGGTACACATAGTCTCTTGCAGTTAAATCATGTCAGGGTTTAAGTCATAGAACAGAGAACTGAGGGCTTTTTGTATGGTAAGCCCTCCAAAACCCCTGATATTCATGGATAAAATATTCATGGGTAACCTATCGCTACAGGTGAAGTTGCTCTAAGGACCTGTGATGAGGAGGGAGAGGATCGAGGCTATCTAGCAACATTCTTTAACATGGTAGAGATAGGAGTGTAACACCCCAAAATGCCCCCCGACTTAGAGAGGGACTCGGTAGGGTTCTTCTTAGCTTTGCAAATTGTTACATTTTTATAACGAATGGACTCCAAAGGGAGAGTAGAAGGTGAGATAGGTTCTTTATCGGAGAATATGGAGAGGGAATTAAGGAGAGAGGAATCCAGGAAAGCAGGTTCAGTTGTGGGACTAGAAGTCTGTAAAATTGGAGACAGACTCAAGATAGGTGAGGTATCAGGAGGGGTGGAAGATGAGGTAGGGAGGGTGGGAAAGTGTTCCAGTGTGAAGGGAGGTGGTCCCATCACAGGAAGGCCATCAAGCAAGGGGGGAGGGGGAGGCAAGGGATTTGTAGAGACGGAAGCCAACAGACGAGAGAGTAGAGCACAAACTTCAATATCTTCGATATAATTTAGTTCACTCTTAGACAGACCTTCATAGGGAGTGGGAGAAGAAGACACATAAATAGCTTCGGGTATGGGTTCAGAGGGCTCTCCAAGAGAAGAGCAGCCTTCGGGGAAAGGTGAATCATAACCAAAGCTAAGGTCAAAACATTTTTCAGCCAGACAACCCCTACGAAGAAGAGTACAAGAGCTTCGAAGATGACCGGTCTCATGACAATAGTTACAGCGGAAAGGCATGTTTAGGTAGTCAAGTTTCTGGGTAATGACCCTGTTTCCACATACAATGCCAACTTCAAGGAGAAGACCCTTAGATATATCTAGTTCAACTAGGATCTTCGCAGCCCTTTTGTCAAAGATCGAGTGAAAATCCTTTTCTAGGGCCACAAACCGCCCAATGGAGTTTGCTAACCCTATAAGAATATCTTTATTCCACAGGGGAAAGGGTAGGGATGGAAGAAGCACCCAAAGGTGACGGATAATGGCTCTCTCTTTGAGGGGATGAAAACCCGAATGCCAATGGCAAAGAAACAAGGATCCCTGCTGAATGGTCCATAGATTATCCAAGATACGGGTGGCATCAATTTCTTCAATGAATACAATGACCAGCCAGTTATTTGCCAGGAGGCTGATAGTGGGCACTTAGTTTATGATGGGTTTCTAGTGTGCAGTTTCCCACCGCACCCAGTCTTCCTCAGACATCGAAACATACTCCAATCTCCCAATGAGGGCTTTGCGACAGAAGGTTTCAACCTTGTCCACAAAAACATCGTGCCCCAACACAAAACTATGTTTCTCCCCCAATGCCTTAAGGGCCTTTGCCTTTCGGCGAGCACGACCCAAGAGAAGAGAGCGAGAGAACATGGAGCCCGCACCACCCATCGATGGTGCATTGGGGTTTTCCAAGGATGACATAACAAAAATCCCCCAACAAGGCAGCCCCTCAATCAAAAGATAAAACAAGGGTTCAAAACATATCACGGGGGACCCTACCAGAGCCTAACCCAGGTTAGGTAAGACACAACAAAGAAAATACACCCACAGCAGAGGAAGACACCCAAGCAAAGGATACTAGGAGAGCAAAGCAGACTAGAAATAGAGAAGGTAAACGACAAACCCGAGCCGGCTAAAGACAGAGAGTCCTGCCAAAACACGCCCGACAGAACTAAAAACAGGTTCCCACTTTTTTGCACATGGTTGGTACAAACAAGGGTAGAGAGTGAACTAAATGTGGGGTGGCCGGTATATAAAAATACCTATAATCTCTACGTAGAGGAGCTTATACCAACCCCAAGACTCGGTACAAAAAACAATAATTAAACAACATTGTCAGATAGAACAATGTTGGAGAATAACCGGTCACCACAGAAACGCAGAACCCATGAACCTGTCCAACGATGCCAAAGTCAACCAGAAAGCTCAAGGCCCATCAAATCTGCAAACAAACCAAATGATGAGGGGCCTTATAACCATAAGTTGCTACTCTTTTAAAAAAAATATAATTAAACTCCCATAAACATAGGAATAAAGATATGTTTGAATTTTGCTTACTTTCTCTCCACTTGACATACTAATAAAAAGTACATGACATTTATGTGATGCTTCCTATTATTAGACATCACAAATATAAGTGTTTGGTGACAATCATGAATGATAGAATGGATTTTATTTGAGGACAGAAAAATATCCTTTGGAATAGACCAATATTTTCCATTCATCGGGATTTGGTTGTCTTTAATTCTTGGTTTGTGGGCATTTACTTTTTTATTCTACTTATTTTAATTTTTTTTAATTTAAATAAATATTAATAGCAAAGTGGTTTTGTGCGTTGACTTTCTTTTATTTAATGTTGTTTTGAATTTTAAACATTATTGGGCTTTCAATGGAGGCTCACTTTTTCTTTAGACACATTTTGGTTGTTGCTTGAGCAATCAGCGATTGTCGATATTAAGAATGCCGTTCCCGTTGGAAATTCAAATGTTAAGAAAGGTATGTGGAAAATAGCCTATTTAATAATTCTTGAATGTTATGTTTTATGATTAGCTGTACAAGTTTGACTTTAAGTTTACAAAAGGTAGGTAGAAAATAGTGTATTTAATATTTTTTGAATGTTATGTTTTATAATTAGTTGTACAAGTTTGACTTTAAGTTTATGAAAGGTATGTACAAAAAGTATATTTAATCATTTTTGAATGTTATGTTTTATAGTTAATTGTACAAGTTTGACTTTAAGTTTATATGATTTTTTATTTGGTAAGTATTTTTAATAAGTTTATATGATTTTTTATTTGGTAAGTATTTTTAATATTTTTAATTATGTTATTTTTATGTAATAATAAGAAACAATTTTACGAAAATGAAGAATAATAAAAGAATACTAGTTGTTTTTATTAACTTTGTTATAATGTTCTTTCAAAGTTAGATGGTTGTGTGGAATGTAAAAAAGTATTACTCTATGTTGTGTTAGGCAGGGATTATCTAAGTTGTATGTAAAGCATCATTATTATTTATTTTAAGGTTTAGCAATTTGAAGAAGTTTTTTTAAGTATTGAGAATTTTTTTCATCATATTTTTAATTAATAAGCATAAACATTTTAATTTAATATTTTTATCCTAAAAAAATATAGAACACTCTGCTTCTAATTCTTTTGGAAATAAAATGTATTTGTGTAAATTAATTTGCTTAATTCAAGATGTTTCAAAGTAGATTCCTACCCGCATAATTTTAATCGAATACCCAACAACACTAGTAACAAATAATTAAACTAACCCTTTAATTTAGAATCTATACTCTTATAAAAACAATAAAATTATAAAACAAATAAAATGTTAATATAAATTTATTTTAAAAGTTTAAATGCAAATGAAGCCAAAAGCTTGAAGCAGGATAACTCCGCTTCGCGACTCTCGTTCAAACTGGGAATGATTTTAGGTCAATTTCCATTGTGGTGCTTCCGTTTCCTAACAAAGAAAAGATATATGACTTGAAAAACATATGTTCAAATATTTTAAAAATGTTTATAACATATAGAATGCATTGAAAATCCTACCATTGAAATTCTTGTTCATTTTTTTAAAATAAGGGTTATATAAATGCTCATATATATGCTTTAATGAATATTGTGGAAAAGTAGGAAGTAAAATCAAGTGGTTATAATAATGTATTTTTTTTTTAATGCCAATGTCTTAATGAGTAGATTTTGAAAAAGGAGGAAGTGTGTAGTAATTATTATTTAATATTTAATTGATTTAATTAAGATTTTTTGGTTTTGTAGTTATGTGTTTTGAATAAAATTTTGTTTTAAAGAAGTTTTTAAAATGTTTTAAAAAATCAAGGATGACATTTCTAATAAATCTATTGGTGTATACTAATATATCTAATTAAAACAGATTCAAATAAAATATATGTTCAACAAACAATTTAGCTCACTCAATAGGCTTATGCATACCAACTTATCACTTATACTTATTAGATAGTTTCAACAACAAAGCACTCTTTAAAGATGTTCCAAGAAAGTTCATTACTAAAGCCTAATACATAACATAAGAAAGTTAGCATTAGGTACACATTTTAAGGGAGGCAAATGCGGGAGGGATACATTTTTTTTTTATCCTGGAGGAAATATAGTTGATTCCTATGCTTGGGATTGGGAATAAAATCCAATAATGAAGTTGAGTGGATTGCACTTTTGCATGGCCTTGAACTCATTGTCAATTTAGGCATAAGAAAAATAGTTATAATAGGAGATTCAAGGCATGTAATCCAAAAGATGCGGATATGGTAACAAAAGGGAAGCACCAGATGTAAGAGAATTTTTAGAAGGATTTGCCTCCTCAAGACTCACACATAGATAAGTTATTTCCATGTCCATTGGGGAAACAATGAAATGACAGATATCCTTGCCAACAAGGGAGAAAGATTGAAACAAGGTCTAGTGGTCTATGCCAATGGAGAATCAAAGGATCAACATGTTCCATATAAAATTCACTAAAAGGGACCCTAGCATTTTCGTTCATGCTAAGGGTCCAAGATTCCATCACAAAAATCGAAACAATGGTCATTTAATCCAAATTGCTAAAGGGACATATGGCCCATTTACATGTATTGCTCCATGTGATAACCTAGTAGTGCATTTACAAAGATGGGAAGTTTAATTTACTCCTCGACCTTTTTATTTCCACTCCCGCATGAGAAATGGATGCCTAGGCGGTTGACCATCTGAGAAGAGGACAGAGAAACCTCATTCTGCTAACATAAATTGAAGGAAGGGTATGTGAAGAGGTAGGTGAACCGAAACTCCTGTGCTTGATAAATTCCTTTCCTTCCTATTCAATAGGGTCAACTTTAGAGTAGGAGATGGCGAAGAATGAAGAGAGTGGATTGTTGGCGAGTCTCACCAGTCTTAAGGACGGGTTTGAACATTTCAAGATTCACCTGAGTAGGGTTTACGAAGCAGTCTGCAGTGGGCTTAGGTGGAGCCAAGAGATAGCCACAGTTGTGGGGTATGTGTTAAGGCAGTTATCATGTAAGGATTCACGGATTGACGAATTGGACAAGGATATTAAGGAACTCATGGACAAGGTTGACTAGATTTATGAAGATGTGTTGAAATTGGTCAACATGACACAGTGCAACCATTGCGAGGAGACAATGGCCAACGGAACACGGCCAATGGAAGAAGTGTTGGTTTCTAAATCATTTCCTGTTCTGAAAGGAAAGAAAATGAAGTAGATATGTTTTTTCAGCTTTTTTTGCAAATAATTTTTATTGTTGTGTTAAATTTCTAGTTTATAAGGGTCTCTCTGTAACGTCCCCGACCCTCCGACCGACGAAGAGGACGCTACCGATGCTGCTATCTACCTGGGAAACTAGCCCCATGAATATACAATGATTAAAAATTGAAATGCATTGAAGTAAAACATGCATAGATGCATAATTATTCATCATACAACGGAAGCAAACTACATTCCATTCAAGCATTTAGCATGTTCATCATTTTCATTAAACATCAAATACAATTGCAAAGATGAAATAGGCAAGAATACTTATCTTAGGAAGAATTCATCCCGCAACCAGCTATGTCACTGCAACGTTCCACCCAACCATAGGCCGGTGTGCTCCTTAATCTCTCAGCAACACTGCCACCCCCGAGCTGGGCATGATTCCCACAAGGAATAAGGAAACTAAGCAGGCTCACACATAGCCAAGGATACCACAAAATTTAGCCAAGCCAACACAGTTGGGTTTATCAGGCTAAGAGTACACAACAACACATAACCAAGCCAAAAAGTTGGGTTTATCAGGTTATCAGGAAATGGAAGCATTGTCTGCTAAGCTAATGGGCTCACTAAAGAGCTAAGGATGCCTACACTAGAACTAGCTTGACTCCTAAGACATCCACACACTCCCAACACAAGGAATCATTCCCTTCTCTGTTGCACAGTCCCTCAAGCCATGACTTTCCTTCCAATGCTATTCAGAGGGTGTAGAGAAGAGAGCCAACCCTCTAGCTCTGTCTATGAGGCTCCTGCAAAACACTAGGTTTGTCAAGCAGACCCCTTTCCACTCCAACATGGTCCAAAGACCAACATCCTATGCACACACAACAAAACAAACATTCACAGCTCTGGGGTTTAAAAGAAAACACCAGAGAACAAAACCGAGATGACAATTTGGGTATTACCCAGCTCTGACTGAGCAATTTGATTCCTGATTCGTTCTTGGCCCTATCGTGGCCAAAACAACTCAACAAGAACCCACAGCAACCCAAAATTTGTGGGGAAACCAGCAACGATTTCTCAGCTGCATGAGGAAGGAAATGTAACCTGCGTGAAGGTGAATTCACATGTCCAGACCCACAACGTGAAGAGAACTACACACAGCAAAATCCCAAAAACGAAATTCACACACATCAAACTTCCATCCGTTTTAGAGAGAGCCCAACGTGGATTTCTGATTATGGGGGAAAATGTTTAGGGCCCAAAATCATGAATGAGAGCTCTACATAGAAAAACCGTGGGGGTAAGGCCACTCTCCCAGTTCTCTGCGTGAGTGAAAAGATGAAGAATGGGGTCGTCCCCTCTTCCTGCCCGTGTGAGGGTGAGTGAGCTCCCTGGTGGAGTGTGCATGTGGGCAAGGACTGACAGTCTTGCCACACACCACTGTCCATGCAATAACTGCCCCAACTAACATCAAAGGATTTTAATTTGGTAGTTGAGACAAGAATAAGACAAAAATATTGTTGAATGAGACAATGGATAAAGGGTGAGTAAGACAAAAGATAGGTGACAACTAAATGGGTTCATCATTTGACACTTGGCTTTTCCCCAATGCCTCCCAAGGGTTAGACATTTCCCCCTCCTTATCCTTAGGAAAATCATGCCCTTTTCATTATGGTTGCATTGACATAGCTGGTTGTGGGTCTTTTTAATTAAAATGCATATTTACATGATGCAAAAATTATAATGTGTCGGCTAGCACGAATATACCATTGACAACGATTTTAATCGCCGAAACATAAAACATTAAATCAATGGTGGGGGTTTTTGCCTTTAGCTCCACACCATGATTAATTGCAATATATACATCATATACATTTAATGCAAACAGGGTCAAAACCGGGGTGTTACACTCTCCCTCCTCCAGTATGGTGAAATATAGGAAGAAAAATAGAAACTTCTATTATTCTCTGGTAGTGGTAGTTATAATCTTCTCAGTTCTGGTAAATGCAAAATACATACTGTTTTTTGCCTATGTAATGAATGGTTGTGCACAACCTTTTTTCTATGATAAAATAGTTTACCATTTTTGTTAAAAAATAAAAATACACATTTCAGTCCGCTTTGTTTGCATATTTTAAAACACAAAGTGTGAAATACCATATATGTTTCATCTTAGGCTTTAACACTTTATTGGTGTTAGTATGAAAAAATATCTTTTAAATGTTTTTAACCTAATGTTTGGGTTTCATAATGGCATACACTCTCTTGAAAGCATGTTTGATTATCTTATATTCATTTGGCTCACTTTGATAAAAATCACATAATTAACATAATACTATATAAAGTATTTTAATATAAAAAAGGTAAAGCATAACAATGAAGCATTTACTTAATAACATGGAAATATATGAAGGCTACAAGTAGTCATTTCAAAATTGATGATGGACTTGTGTTACTTTGGAAAGCATGGAAGAACAGAAATCTTTCAACTCAACACAATGTATGTAGCAAAAGCTAATAGCCAAATTTGACATGAATAAATTTAGATAGCAAATGTTTGAACCAAATTTTGACATAAATAAATTTAGAGATCGAGTGATGGTGTCAAGTTAAGCTCTATAAACATACATATTCATATTGAGTTAGTAAGTAACATTGCTCACACTTTAAAAAGTCGAAGCCCTTGCCTTTGAGTTTTTTTAAAAAAACCTTAACTCAATGAAATGTATGTAGCACACGTTTATAACCAATTCCACCAACATATCACTTTAACTATGACTTGATCATGGCAGCTTAAGTCAACAAACGTTGTAGACACGCACATCAAGTCGGCCAATATTATTTATTCGTAACTTGATGTGTAGCCTTGTTCACTTATTTTCATATACCTATCATGCTAGCGTGTAGCAAGTTTATATTGTTAGTTGATTACGTTATATTAGCATAGATTCATCTTAAATTTGGATCTAGAAAGCATAGAGAGAGATCCAATTTATTTACGTGTAAGTTATTTTTATCTTAAATTTTTAAATGTTCATAAAAAAATACAACTCAAACATTTTGATTCGTTTAGTGTTTGGTAAATCCAGGTTTAACATGGATCTTTTAATTACTTTTCATTTAGTTATATTATTGGGTTTTTATTATTTGATAAATTAGGCGACATGTTTTTCTCTATATTATTTTTTGTTTACACTATATAAATATATGGATCCACAATATAATTTTTTATTTATGTCGATTAACATATTTTTTTTATGTCGACTAACATAGCGTGATTAACGTGACAGGATCTCCCCAATACTAAGCTGAAAACACCTCGCTTCTTTCGAATACAATAAAAAAAATCATTCTTAACAATATAATACATTGGTTAATAATACCTTATAACTAGGTCATTTTTTTTTGCTACTATTCTTTAACTAATTTGTCAATGATTTGTTTGCTCTCAAATGTGGCCTACAGTACTCTATGCGACAAAGTGCATGAACAAATATGCAATGAAATCCCCCCACATTAGAAAAAACCAAGTGACTCAACATGTTTCACCATGCCCACTCATCACTATAAACCCCAAGTTTAACCATCAATCAATATAATAATATAATTATGCCTCTACATATGTGCCAAGAGAGGGCGCTCTAGTCGGTGATCTATAAATAAAAAAACTATTCGGGATTGGTACCCCTCAGATTTTATGAAGTGTGATTCTTAAACCAATATATTATTCTTGCATGGATCTTTCAAGCCTATTGAAACTCATATACAAGTGGTTCAAGTGATGAGAATGTGTTTATATAAATAAATTTAATAACAATTCTGAAAATTTTCATCGATTATTATAAAGCTGAATAATATACTTTGATGACACTCGGTGTGCTATTGCATACTTATAATATAACTAATTAAACATAAGTCTTTATATTATTTTAATGTAGTTTAAGTAAACTTAAATATTTTTGTTTATCTGATGTGTTACTTTATAGAGATGGTCTAGATACTGTATTTAAATTTGCATTATATTTTATAAAAATAAAATAATTTAATTATACAGCAAGTATAAATAATATAAATATTTTAAAAACTTATGACGTGAAAAAACTTATTGTATTAAGAGTAATGAGGTGTTGTATAGTTTAGTATGGAAGATATTGAAACATTAAATTACATAAAATTATATTATCAAAAGTAAAAAGTAATTAAAAATATTATATGTGTTCATAAAAAATAAAAAATAAAACCAAATAAAATGTAGTTAATGAAATTTATGTTAGCTCATAAAATAAAAAATTAAAATGATGTTACAAATCTATCTTAAACCCAGATCTATCAAGCACCAAGATGAATCAAATTTCACGGGGTGTAATTTTTCGTTAACATTTTTATTTACAAATATATATTTAAACATATAATTAACAAAATAAATTTTAATGTTCAAATATATTAGTTGATTGTGTAAGGACGATGTTGTGAATTGCACTTGTTTGTATACAAATGGATATCAATACATAGTCTTCATTAATTTATGTGATGCTTTGTTCGTGTTTATGTTATAGATATTCTTCCTATTGGAACCAAAAGTTATGCAAGTCCTTAACACCTCTAGATATTTTGGAGACAATCATCCGAAAGACTACAGTTGACTAGATGATAGTCGATTGAAGGCTTGAGTAAGTGTTCAAAAGATTAGTCGATAGAATGGTCGATGAAGAAGTGGTTGGCTCGACTAAAGCAATCGACTAATCAACGAGACATTGTGGTCTTTCAAGAAATAGTTAGAAGCGAAGACCCTTATTTGTGGACTAAAATGCACTCAGTTCAAGGAAGTTTGTTAGATCTGGAGACTATCAAAGATCGATCCTATGGGTTGTATTGAGAATGTGAATTGAATCATGATTTTGTATAAAGATAATGCAATGTGATGTTCTTATCATAATGTTATGTGCTTAAGTGTTGTAAATAGTGCCTTTCTCTGATCACCTCTCTTCTTGGAATATCTTTATCTCTTATGTTATTTTCCATTGTTTATATTGTTGTTCAAAGTGTCTTCCAAACACTTCCTTCTTAGTTTTGATTCTTCTAATTGTTCTTTTCAGTAAACCTCTATTTGATTATAAGAGTTGTTAAAGAAATGTAAATGCAAAAGATTTTCCTTTTTGTATTATTATTGTTATTACCTCTTCTGAAGATGTTGCTCCTCCAATTAGGGATGTCATCGAGGTAATTGGTCATGTAAAGTCTGGAGGTAAAACCTTCATTGTAAGTCGGGTCAATAGTACCCACAAAAACTATTATTAAACTATATTTTTTAGTCTTCCAAGGCAAGTCGGCCCTGGAAGCAAGGAGAGGTCATCCCAGTTGAGTTATTAGGCCTCTCAGATGATCAATATAATTGGGAGAGGCGACTTCCTCATCCAAGCATGCAACATAACTCAACAAATGTGCTAGAGAGAGAAATAGTAGTCCATTTGGGAGAGAGAAGGTAGTCTAGTATTATTCCAGGGGTCTTATAGGTCTTATTCTTTGGGGCTTAGACTGTACTTGGTTTAAGTCTATATCGAGGAAGTTTTTTGGGGTTTTCTTCCCCATGAGGGTTTCCTAGGATAAATCTTTGTGTTCTTTTGTGTGGTTGTGCTTGTCTTTCCTTCGGCGATCCTTTTGTATATGGTTATGATGTTATGATGCTAAATGTTTTTATATCTTGTATAACCATTGAAATATTAACATGGTATTAGATACACCCTGAAATAATTCTTTGTGCAATCGAAACACTGTTATAACTACAACTAGTGGATATTAGGGTTTCATGCTTGAAAACCCTAGAAGGAAAAATCTAGTCATCTTGGAATTTTCACTATAAATCAATATTGGAGTAGGCTCAGGAGCAGAAACTTTGAAAGGCCTAAGATGAAATATTTATGTACCTTGTGTGTGTATTTCAGCCACATATGCACTATACTTTTGGAGATATGATTCCTCCAAATAAGGGTTCCAGCCTCCTCGAGAATACAGTCATAAATATGTGACCTCTATGGAGAATAACTATATCTCGGGATAGGAAGGTCCAAATTAAATTTCACAAGATGTTGTAGATATGGAACGGAATTTAGTTTATGTGGTCCGAGTTTCAGACCCCAAAGGTGAAACAAGGACACATGGCAATTCATATAAGTTCTCAATGTTGAACAGTCCTTAAAGAAGTAACCATGGGAAATTTCGCATAAGTACCACTTGGAGAATCCAATTATGCTCTAACTTATGGGGTTATAAAGATGACATATCAGGCTATCTCAAGACAAATAGTTAGACCAAGAGGAGCAGGAATTTCATAGATATAGCAGAAATAAGATCGAGAAATTTTGCAAAATATATTGGAGAAAACTAGGGCCTCCTCTTTCGGGAACTTCCCTCCACCGATCATTTAAAAAAGGAGGACTATAAAAATCTCCTTAGGAGGGTGTACATTTCTATGAAAGAAGTTTCTCATTATTTGGATCTTCAATTTTTTACCTAACACTACTGCTAGAGAGAACTAGGGGATCATATATTTTGCATTTTTGTCCACAGTTTTGGGGAAATGAGTACGTTGCTCAGCTCACCTTGAAGAGGCACATATTTCTATCCAATCACATCTAAAAGATACCTAAGTTGAAAAAATAGGGTTTCTTTGTCAAACCCTAGGTCCACCATAAGCAGTATTCCAGAAAACAATTCAACCAAGCATCAAGTTGAAGCAATCTCACCGGTAAGTTCTATCCTTTGTATTTCCATTTTGGAATTCTTATTTTTTATAGTGATGACAAAAAGTACCAAGCTTGAGGACAATCTTGAAGGATCTGAAAAATCCTGATCATGGAAGTATAGAGTGCTTCTCATACCTGAAGAAGCATGATCTGGATAACTATGTCAAAGAGGAAGCTACAAATCTAGAAGGAGATGAAGACAGAGTACAAGAAGGACTTAGTTAAAGCCAAGAGGATTGTTTTCTTATTCATTGGATCTCACATGTATCATCCTTGTAGACTCCCAAAGAGATACAATGACCAGGTTGTGCGAAGGAAATGATATCAACAAAAAGATGACATTAAGGAACCAACTGAAGAATGTGAAGATACAGAAATCAGAGACCATGCAGTCTCACTTCACAAGGCTTGCTCAAATCAAGGAACAACTTAAAGTATTCAAAGAGAATGTGGAATAAGGATATATTGTTATGACCACCTTGAATGGACTCCCAAGATCATGGGATTCATTCATTCAAGGAATATGTGCAAGAAGGAAGTTGATCTCTTTCAGTAGACCATGGGAAGAATGCACACAAGAAGAAGCTCAACTCATAACAAAAGAGGGAAATATGGGAGAAATTGAAGATCAAGCTCTCACAATTTAATATAGAAGAAATCATAGAAACAAGGAGGACCATCATCACAATATAATACAAAAGGAATTTATAAGAGATCTGTCCAAACATTCGATGCTACACTTATGATGAGAAGGGACACTACTCTAGAGATTGTCCCAAAAATAGAGGCCCCTTCAACAAGAAGTCAAAGAATAAAATACATCATGCTCACACCGTTGAATTCAGATGAACCAACTAATAAAATATTTAGAGAAGAAAAGGAATATTTCTCAAGCAATGAGGAACATGAATTCTACTAGTGAAGAGAAAGATCATACTCTTAGCAATTTCAGCATTGGATAAGAAGGAATGTAGTTAGTGACACCCAGAACCAGTACATGGGTTCACATAATAAAAAGTAGAAGGCTCCAGTTATTCTTGCAAGGACATAAGGATCAAGAAGGAGTCCACCCACCAAACAAACAAAGACAGGTTCCTAGAATCAGATGATGAATTAGAAGGCTCCAGTTATTCTTGCAAGGACATAAGGATCAAGAAGGAGTCTACCAAACAAACAAATATAAGTATTTCAGTTGTCATTTCCTAGATACCTAGTTGCTTAAATAACATCGTTTAGTTGTGTACCTATCTATGTTCACGGAAATGTATTATGAATGATAGAATGTTTCCATTATTGGACAATATACTACTAATATGCATGTGATGGGTAAGTGTCCTATGGTGCTATACAACATTCCATTTCTACTTATCTATAACGAAACCTCTTTGCTGACATATTGGTATTAGTGCACAATCTCAACAATGTTATGGTAGAGATGGAAGGCATCTAGAAAGCTTCCATGTGTATACGAGATATGGATGAATGTTGTATTGGCTAAAATAGTTGCATGATTATGCAGAATAATTTGTCATTATGAATATGTCTTGAAGATTATGAAATGTTTATAACCATGCAACTAATTTATTTGACTTGTAGGAAAGATCGTGAACAATCACCTACAATAAAATAAATATAAGACTTGTTTCGAAGAACAAGTGCTGATAGTTCAATTAGAAGATTCACTCTAATAAACATACATGAAGATGAACCTGAAGCGCCAAGGGTCAGAGACACTGTGACTAAAGAAAGAGCTTCAGAAAAATATAAGAATCATGATATGACCAAAAGAGAGCGGTAGATCCACCTCAAGAAGTGAAGACCATCTTGGGAACGAGAGATAATTCAAGATGAAAAAAAGTATGACAAGACTTCCAAGGAAAGTAAGAGGCTTCAAATACACTCTAGTTATGTGGCATTATTGAGTGACATCATTGATGCAAATGCTTCTAGCTATGAAGAAGTATCCAAGGAGAAATGGTACCAGTTAATCATGGGGAATGATGTCTAGGATGTAGTTCCGAGACCTGAAGGGAAGCACGCAGTGTCTTCCATGTGGATCTACAAGATCAAGTATGTAGTAGATGGAAACATCTAGGGATACAAACAAAGGTTCATGGTTTCTCTCAGTAAGAGGGAGTAGACTATGGCATGACATACTCCATTTACCAGATACATTTCTCCAGTAAAGTAGAAGTGTATATCGAGCATAGAACCACATGTCCACAAAAGGATTTGTATGAGCTCAAAAGGCACCCATGGATAAGCACATCCAGTTACATGAGGAGCTTGAAGATCACCTAGAGTGATGAATATCTTAACCTTTTCTACAAAGTTGAAGATGGAAGCCTATAGAGGATGACAAGCTCACGGATGGGTGTAAGAGGAACTTGTCAACAAAGTTCAAGATAAAGGATCTTGGTATCTAGTGACCTGATATGGACACATAGAAGATCAATAGCAGAGGACTACCTGTCACTCCAGTATAGAATGTTTCTATACATAGAGTACAAAATGCATAGGGAGGATGATGCTCCACTTCAAAGGGAGTAACTGCAAAAGATCCTCTAGTTTGACATGGTATGACAGGATGGACAAATTCCTGATGGACTAAGGCTTTAACAAGAGTAAAGAGGGTTCCAACCTTTACTTTATTGTTGAATGCAGAAGACTGGTATATGTCGATGACCTGACAGGAGAAGACGAACTCATTGTAAATGCAAAGAGGAAGTGCTAGAAAGAGCACCTCAGGATGATGTTTCTGTTTGGGATCAGGTGTGATCTCATGGGTTAGCATAAAGAAAACTAGTGTTACCATCAGTAAAACTGAGGATGAGTACATTGCAGTATGATTCAGTTTGTAGTGAAGCAATATTGTAGGATTGTTTGATGTTGAGATAGATGCAATGAATATTTATTGTGACAACCAGAGTTGCAGAGAACGTGATGGTTCATAAAGTTTGGGATATGGTGCAGACAAGAGCCGTGAAGATCCATTATTTTCCTACAGAGGAACAAGTTGTGGATGTACAAGAAAAGAATAACGAGCCCCAGTGATTTGGTCACTGTATAGAGATCCTAGTCGCATCTTCATGGGTAGATCCCAATATGGTTGGTGGAATCACCGAGGGTGGATCCCAGTATGACTGGTCGTATCACTAAGGGTAGATACCAACATGATTGGTGGTATCCTCACAAGGAAGATCCCAAGAAGGTAGGTCGTATATTCAAATACGAATATCCCAATGAGATTTGGTCCTACATTCATTTGCAAACATTGTGGTCTGGAATTCATTTGCAGACCTTGTGGTCCGACATTCATTTGCAGATTTTGTGGTATGGCATTCATTTGCAGACATTGTGGTTTGACATTCATTTGCGGGCATTGTGGTTTGGAATTCATTTGCAGATGTTGTGGTCTGGAATTAATTTGCGGACTTTGTGGTCTGGAATTCATTTGTAGACATTGTGGTTTGGAATTCATTTGCAGACTTTGTGGTATAGCATTTATTTGCAGATGTTGTGGTCCCACATTCATTTGTGAATGTCATGGTATGGCATTCATTTGCATAAATTTTGGTCTGGGATTCATTTATGTACATTGTGGTCTAGCATTCATTTGCATACATTGTGGTCCAACATTCATTTGCAGACATTGTGGTCTAGCATCATTTGCAGACATTGTGGTCCTGCATTTATTTGTGGACGTTGTGGTCCTTCATTCATTTGTGGACGTTGTGGTCCTACATTCATTTGTGGATGATCCAACATCTTTTGATGCTATGGATGATTTCACATCAAGTTGTGATGTTATGTTTATTATAGGAGATGTTTAGATAAGGATACCTACGATGAGATGTGATGCTCGTGATGATGCAACGCTATGTGATGCTCGTGATGATATGATGAGACAGTATGCTCGTGATGATGTGATAAGATGTGATGTGATGAGATGATACGACGAGATGTGATTCCCATGATGATGCGACGAGATGTGATGCTTGTGATGATGCCACGAGATGTGATGCTCATGATGATGTGATGAGATGTGATACTCGTGATGATGTGATGAGATGTGATGTTCATGACCATGCGACGAGATGTGATGCGATGCTTATGATGATGTGACAAGATGCAATGCTTATTATGATGTGTCAAGATGCAATGCTCATACGAATGTGTTTGTGACATGATGATCGAGATGTAATGCTTCGTGATGGTGATATTCCATGGATGATGATAATGTTGATGTAGTTTTGAAAACTTCCTATGAAATATAGACTTGCCAATAAGTTATATAGATGTATTGTTGTGTTATAGAATACCTTCCTTGTTAAGAGGGAGTGTTAAGGAAATGTAACTGCGAAAGATATTCTATTTTTTATTATTATTGTTATTACCCCTTTCGGAGATGGTGTTCCTCCGATTAGGGATTTCATTTATGTAATTGGACATGTAAAGTCTTGAGGTAAAAACTTCGTTGTAAGTCGGGTCAGTAGTACCCATAAACGTATTATAAAATGTATTTTTGAGTCTTCCAATGCAAGTCAGCCCTGGAATCAAGAAGAAGTTGGCCCAGTTGGGTTATTAGGCCTCCTAGGTGATCATTATAAATAGGAGAGGCACCTCTCTCATTCAGACATGCAACATAACTCAACAGTTGCGCTAGAGAGAGAAGGAGTAGTCCATCCAGGAGAGAGGCGACACTCCAGTATTACTCTTGGGGTCTTATAAGTCTTATTCTTTATGTATTACACTATACATGGTTGAATTCTATATCGAGGAAGTTTTGTTGGGTTTTCTTCCCCATGAGGGTTTCCCAGGATAAATATTTCTGTTATTTTGTGTGGTTGTGCTTGTCTTTCTTTCAGTGATCCTTTTGTATATGGTTATGATGTTATAATGCTAAAAGTTTTTATATCTTGTATAACCATTGAAATCTTAACAAGAGTTAACTATTTTTTATGCCATATTATGTCTCTAAAAGGTTTGAAAATTTATTTTATAATTGTGAATTCAAAACTTTAGCTTTTGTTGTTACACTAATCATATGTATTATGGACATTATTTAATGCGTTTAACTCTATGTATTCTAGAATATTAAGAAAATCAAAATCAAAATTTTGTTTTCGACATGTACAACAAGTTCAAGATATGTTATGAACTAAATCCTTATATTATTATAACATGACAAGAGTACACAACATGTACAACAATGTAAACATCAAGTGCAACTCCAAAGATAGACAATAGAAATGAGTTACACAATAACTCTTTAAAGTCTAGGAGAACCTCCTTCAAATACCTCAATATATTCATACATCACATTCAAATGTTCCCTTAAAAATGTCTACATTAACTATGTATATACCTATTCACTCATTGCACATGAGGCCCCTTCATTAGACCGACTACTATCACATGTGCATTTACTTCATTACATATATACAGCCTCATATATGCCCCTCTTGGGGTAATATCATATACATTTAACCACACATATACATTTTTTTCCATAACATAGTACCGTCCTTAAAAAACCTTTTCCCTCAAAGCTTTTTAGTTAATGGCTTTACATGTGATGAAACAAAGTATATGATTTTCTTATGTTCCTTCTTTCCTAATTCCATTGATGATGATAGATCCATCCAAATTTAATTACTTTCGGTCATAATCCTTGATACTTGATTGTGTTTCGTCCTTTCACACACCTGGGGGGGATGTGGCATAAATCTTCAAGCCACTCGGTGTGTCCTTGGGGGAAAGTCTCAAGTCAAGGCTATCACCTTGTTCTTGACTCCTCCGTTTAGGCAAACTCCTAATGAAGCCAAGGGGGGTAGACCCTACGAGTTACTAAGGATAATTACTTTAGTATGATAGTATTAAATTGAATAAGTTGCTTAGGAGTTTGAAATTAACAATTGAGAACCATAGATAACAAGATGAAAATTAAACACAAGTAAGCACAATGCTGACACACAATATATATATCGAAAGAAGTAAACAAATAACTAGTGACTTAAAATGGAGTAACAAAATGATTAAATGTGCTTGCATGTTCTTGGAGTGAATGTTTTGCAATTGTCTCTTGGTACATTTTAAGTTAATATAAAAATGAGTGTATTAAATTAGGCAAGGGGGGACTCCAGATATACCCGAGGGGTACTTGGAGTATGTCCAAAAAATAAAACCTTCACGGATACCCGCAAGGTGTTTGTGGGCTAGATGGAGTCTCGGAGACTGATTTCATAATACACCCGTTAGGGTGTAACAGAGATCCGCGCCTTGAGGTCACTTTCCAGTTGTTCCCACTCCTTTGGGTATTTTTCCACCGCTTACGGTTTGTTCGAGGCGTTGGATTTTTGCCTGATGGTGGTTAATTGGGGAAAGTGAAACCTAATTAATCTAGTCACTCACATTGCTTTTGATGTAGCTTGAATGATTGGATGAACCATAGCCAAAATGCATAGCATACACACCGGAGTCTTTGTAATTTTTAGTAAATTTTGATCGATTTGTTTTTATTAGAAAGAAAACCCTCCAGGAACCTCTTTCGGTCTAAGTGGACCTCAATCAGGGAATCAAGGAGGGGGTTGATTTTAATTGATTTCTTGCAAAAATTAATAGTGAATAAAGAAGCAACAAAAATAAAACAAACCACATGTTCTCTAATTAGATCCACCATGATCCTCTTTCACCTTTCGGTTCAATTGGGATTTGTGGGGTAAGTATTAAAGTTACTTTGACTTTATAATATGGAAGATATGATGAAATTAATAAAAGTACACTATTTTGCATAAATAAAACATTAATCTAGAGCAAAAAAAAGTAAAAAGGGAAAAAGGGAAAAAGGATGTGAATCCCCCCAGGGGGGATGGGGAATGGGCTCGAAAGAGCCTATTCGAAATTATTTTTTATTACTAGTGGTTATAATATCAGAAAACTGATATACCCCACGAGGTGTAGATCAATTGGAAACTGTGCACTTGTTAAGGTGTACAGGCTGTTAAGCAAGTCAAGGGTTCAAACCTCGTTGCATCCTGAGATGCGTTGTGGGGGTTAGCGTATTCTCCTGGAGGTTATAGTGGTAGCGGTCGGAATCGACCCCGTGTCACGCGAGTACAAAACCGACTAGTTGTCAATTACTCCAGATACAAAAAAAAAATATCAGAAAACTGATATAATGCCTCTTGGTTCTTATATAAGATGAACCCAAGATCATACAAAGTGCAAAAATTAAAGATTTCGGAAAAAGGAGAGACCCTTGGGGGGATTCGGATGGTCCAAAAGTCACTTTTTGGACAGCACCTCCTCTTATTTTCTGTTATACCTGATAAAAACCAGCAAGATTATTAAAATTAAATATGCCCAAAATCACTTTGAAAGTACCTTTGGGTCAACACACTTTTAACCAAAAAAAGCTAAGTTAAAACTAGTTAACAAAAAGGTGAAAAAAGGAACCAAGGAATGCAAGCTTTCCTTGGAATCTTAGCTTGAATTTTGGGCAGAGAATATGATGTGCAATGATTTTTGGATTTATCCTTTAAATTACTAAAGAAAAAGCCAATGCATGCAAGCTACAGATTTCCTTTAAAATGCCATGCAAAAGACAATTTCTTTATGCCAGATCTATGATGCTTATGGAAAACTTTTGAAAAATAGAGATCTAGATTTTTGAATGCTTATGTATGAGATCTAATGAGATATTTTGCATATTATAAATTAGGAGCTCATGCATAAACAAAGTAACCAAGAAGTTTTAATTTTTTAAAAGGAGAAAAAGAGGAGAAGGCGAGCTTGTAGTCGTGAAGATCAACCATGGAGCTTTTCGGTGGAATGTCGAGGGACTATGCCTTTGAGAAAGTTTGGATAAAGTGAGGAAGCAAAATAGATCAGCACCCTCTCCAAGCTAGGAACCTGCAACTAATCCAAAGGCTTGCCAAGATGCTTGTGAGATCCAGTTAATACATACACATAGATATTAGAATAACATGCATATAATCTTATAAAGCATGTTAAATCTAGATCTCTAGACATGCGTAAAAGAAAAAGACATGGCCAATAAACTTATTAACAAATTCCTTTCCTATCAAGATCATAATAAACTTATTATCAATCTTTTAGCATTGGATCCACAATATCAAAATAAGCAAGTTATGAACACATATACAGGTTACCTCAGTGAAACATGGCAATGCTCATCCACACATAGTAACATGACACCATCTTGCCTCCAAAGCTTCTCTTTATTTCAATGAAAAATATAGCAACATTACAACAACAACAACTCTTCAATACAACTCTAACTAGCTTGGAAAGGAGGAAACTGTGCTTTATTTATAGCAAAAATGGAAACCCTAGCCCAAAGGGGGCGCAATTCCCAAGGAGAGAAGGACTGTAATTGCATGAGGAGTCAAGTTGAGCTTGATCTGAGTCTAGCTGAGTTTGATTTGAGTTAACTGAAACATCAACCAAACCCCATCCAGATGAGCCCACATGTGTGGAGGAGAGAGAGAGGGCACAAATCCCAAGGATGCATGTTGTGGTGCACTCCCTCTTCAGCCCAGATCAACTCCTTCTGTCAAGGCATGGTTAGCTATAGTCAATATGAAGCCGATGAGACTGACTTCTGTCAAATAGAAGAAAAATCCACTGATTTAGGAATTTGGATTTGCTCCATTATTTAATTAATTTTTACTTAAATTAATTAATATTTGATTTTTTTGGATTTTCTCACTTGAGAGATGGAAAAATCACTCAAAACTTAGGAAAAGTGGGTTTATGGGTTTACCGGGTGCTCTGGGTTAGAAAATGAGCATCCCCATGACTGAAACTGATTTCTGAGCCCACTTTTATTACAATGCCAATTTTTCCATTTAGACTATCAAAAATAGCCTAAGTTTTGGAAAAATTAAAACTTAAAAAAAACTTACAAAATTAAAAAAAATTAAAACATAGGGGGACTTAGACATGTTCATATGACTCGACCATAATTCCTAGCATGTTTATACATTGACACATAGACTCTAATAACCTCAATGGGCCTAAATGTCAATCCGACCACCCCAACTATGGAGGAGTTTGGTGAAAAACTCAGAAATTATCAGTCATTTATTCAACAACCAATAATAACCAAGGGAAAAAACACCCTGGGCTGATCAAATTGACAAGTAAGTCTACGAGACCAAGTCTTCTACGGACACTACCATTCTAGAACATTTTATTACAACTCCCCTACGAGGTATGAACATGTGATATAGTACAACAAGCACTTCCTAGAAGCAATTATGGAGGTCTTCTGAAGTCCGAACAAATCATGTTTGTCTGGTTCACTAGGCTCACTTGATAAAAAACCACTAAGTACAAATTAGGTGGTAACAGATTGTTGCATAATTTTCATTCCATTTTTTGTGGTTGTGAGCTATCCAATTTGTTGTAGTTTATGGTGTCTAATACTATCTTGTTGAATAATAGTTTATTGATTACTTGTTCCATGAATATTGTTGAGTATTCCATCTCCTTCCTCAATAGTGTCGTTGTAGATCTTCTTGTATTTCTTGAAATATTTATTGGTAATGAGTATGTCAATATGGTTGCACATCTGATATTTTCTCTTCCTTGTGCACACCCATATCATAAATATTATTTTTAGAGATAATGACATCCTCTATCCTCTGTGTTTGGTCTTTGATTACTTTCTTCTTTGGGATTATACCCTTGTATTTGGCATGTACATATTCAAGATAAATCTCAACTTCTTCAAGTATTTTCTAGTGCCCTTCTAGGATCTTGTCTTCCTTTTCCTCTGAAGCTACAATGTGATTCCATCCATCAATTTCTTATGTCCTTCTTCGATTCTAGATTACATTTATGCTTTTATGTCATATGTGTTTAGATATTTTTCAACCTTCTTGCAAATTTCTTATTGAAATCCTTTTGGTAGTCTCTTCATCCAATATCTTTGTTTTTTACTTGATTTGACCATTCTTCTGTTCTTCTTTAAATATCTTGACCTCATCCATTAAAGTTTTTTTTTGTAATCTCCTTAAATCTATTATAATACAGAGGCAAAAGTTACAGAATTCAACATGACTAGAGGAGGTCGAAGGCGGTGAAGCCACCACCTTGACCTCTCAAAAGATGGCCGTTTGAGAGAGCCAGAGGTGAAACTATTCCACTTTGAAAGTAAAGGCCAAGGCCCATAAACTGACATAGTTACATATTTTGACAGTAAAACGACATAAACAAAGACAAGAGCTAGGAAAAATACACAGGCATTGACCCAAATAGACATAGACTTAGGCCTGGAGAAAGACACAGGAATTGACTCTGCAATAAACATAGACAAAGGCTTGGAAATAGACACAGGCGTAGGAACCACTTGACACGATATGCAAAAAACCAAAAAAACTGGACAATTTGTGCATTAGACAGGTGGAATGTCTGGAATTTCTTCAGTTATGGGGAAAGCCCATCTTTCCTCCTATGACTGAATGGGTGAGTTGGTGGCAACTTCTGGAGGCACCTGAGGCTGTAGCTGCTGGGCGACCATCGCCTTCAAGTGATTGAATAATGGCTCAACTGTTAAGGGTATGGGGAAGGACAGAGCAGGAGGAGGCACCATAGTGCACCCAGTTGCACTGCCACCATCACCTCCAGTTGGCAGAACCACACCACCCATGGCGCTACCACTTCCACCACCACCCCGGTCATGGCTTCCTCCATTCATACCTCCATGGCCAGAGATACCCGCATTGCCTTTCCACGCGAATGAGCTCTCCATTTCCATGAGCTAAGCATCTATCTCTGAGATTCTGGTTTTCACCATCTGAACCGTGCCTCTAGAATCTTCCCAATTGGTAAGCATGTCCTCCATTAATTTGCAGAGAATGTTCTTCATGAGCCAGTAGTGATTTGTTTGGCTACCATCCTGGCCCGTCGCTAGCTTCTGATTTAGAACATGGTTCTCCCAAGATTCCATGAGGACACAAAAATTGTTAGAGATGTGTGGTTCATAGTCTGCTATCACCTAAAAACTACAGCCTCTCTGTGCTTTTCCCCTGCTCGAGGTGGCTCTTCGCAGAGTGCCACGCTACTGCGACATGCTGATCCTGATGTGCTTCTTCTTCCAGAGAGTATCAATTAACAAGATGCAGTCTGGGGAGGCAAACTCGCTGTGAGTTTACAGACGCACAACAAGCCAAGGTGTACACTTAGCCGAGCAAAGCTGAATCCTGATATCCAAATACCACACCGCCGCGCTCAAAAACTTCTCCCTCCCTACCATAGTACGAGCCATGAATGTCGATGCAGAGACTTGAAGGCTGGGATTGAACCAAATCTTCGCCACCCCACATCGCAGGTGCAGAGGTGACGGTCCGCTCTGTTCCCAAGCTTGGAGGATGACGAAGGTTCTCATAAGTATCATCGTGGTTGAGGTTAACATGTTGATTGCCACACGTCTGCTCGAATCAAGGGAGGGCATGTCACTAATGCGTGGAGCACTCGCCCGCATTCGGGAATCCGTTAAATTCTTATTATGGATCCTTAATCTACATATTTCTTCATCCTGGTTTTCAATTCTTTCATTGCCTCATCATTTTTTTACTTTCCTTTGTTATTCTTTTCTTGATTCAATTTATGAACCTCCTTACTAAGTGCTTAATTAAGGACTTATATCTTGGAAAAATCCACACTTTTATTATTGAGTTACTCTTTTATTTATTTTAATTCATCTTCAATTTTATACATATCCTCCAATTTGGTATCCCTAATCCATTTATCTGAGAATTTTTTTCCAAATTCTTCCCACTTGGAAGATAATTTAGTATCTTCATCAAAAACCTTCCACTACTTAGAAGCTTATTTTTTACAATAAAACACTAACTCAAAAGGACTCATACCGGTTTCCTTTATCATCCTTGACCATTCCATAGAATTGATTTCATCATTACCTTCATCTACACTAAACATATAGGTATTGTGATTTTTCACAATTAAGTTCTAACTCAAAACCCTCAAATTCCAACTGCAATATATTGACAATAATATCAAAATTGTATAATATGAATTTTTTCCAACATATTATCTTGTTTTTCCTCTTCCCAATGGATTTTGAATCACCTTAAACATACCTTCTAATCAAAAGTTATGCTAATTTCAAAATAACATACACTTTAAAATATTGATTTGGAGACTGTTTTTCTAGTCAACCTTTTGCTTGAGCTACATATATAATTTTGGCCCCTCTAAGTCTAAAATTTCGTCTTGTAGTATCTTGGTGTGTATTCTCTACAGTGTTACAGGTTTAACCCAATTCTAATATACCAATAAAGAGTTATGGTAACTTTCCAAAAGAATTGGTTATTTGTCCCTTTCAGGAGATAGAATTGTACAAAATCCTATGTGTCTAATTTACCTCCCATGCTTCTCAATTTTGTACCAAAAACACTATGGTAAGTATTTCATTGGATCCAATATGCATAACTCAATTTGCATCTCTCAAGATTCATATATAATAGTTTTACCCTGAACACTTGTTTGAGACTAGTTTTTGGATTTGGTCAAAACCCTAACTTCCACAGACTATAACTCCAAAAGTATAATTAACCGAGACTTGAAAGTTTTACCATAGATACTTCAATTCCTTTTGAGACTCATACTAATTATTTTGTTTGAAACATTGCCCAAAATAAGTTATAGCTAAAATTCCAAGTTGATTCGTTTTGGAAAACGCCAAGCCGAGGATTGTATACTCTAATATCAAATGTTATGAACCAAATCCTTAAATCATCATATGAGACAGGAGTACACACCATGTACAAACATATAAATGTGGAACACAACTCCAAGATAGATAATAGAGATGAGTTAGACAATAACTCAAATAATAGGAGAACCCCAATTATTTGAAACTATTATTTGGAATCTATTTATGCTTACATTTGAGGTGTTTGGTTGGGCCTCAATTAAGAATCAATGGAAATCGGCATAACTAAATTTAGTGTACATGAAGATAAGGATGGAATCAAACTTATGTAATGGATGAAGAATATAAAGGAAAGCGGCATGATTTCTTTCGGCATAAGTTTTTTTTGGCATGAATCTTCTAATTGGTGGAAGAGTTTTGATGAAGATGCTAGATTATATTCCAAGTGGGAAGTGTTGTTCAGGAATAAACACCCTTGTAACCTAGGGTCTGGGGTTACCAAGTTACTTCTAAAACTTGCAGACAATCAAATTTAAATTACAGAAAGGAAATAGGAAGAGATGTTGGACTCACCCGATTATCGATGGTTGATCCAAGCTTTGTATTCTCCCGCTCTACTTCTCTCCAAAGCTTTCAGGGATGCACCTCCTTCACCTGCAAAGAGAAAATTCTCCAAATACAATCTTATACATGTATATATGACAGGTTAGATAAACAACATATATAGTGCTTAATCCAATATATTCATCAACCATGATACATGAAAGATACTCAACATGAAGTTGGAAGAAGAAATCTCTTTATTAACAATCGGTGAATGAGATAAGTGTACAACCCAACACCTGAAACAAGGACTCCTCTACAACCAAAGGATTCTGATTTTTGCTGCTCCAAAGACTTCTGAAGATATACCACCAGCATAACTTTTCTCTCCCCTATTGATTTTCTTAATGCCCTCCCCGAGGCCTTTATTTATACTTTGGAAAATAGAGAAGTTTCGAAGGTTGAGGAGGTTGAGACAGTTGAGATGGTTAATGTTTAAGGCTCAACTAATCTCCATTAATTGTGTTTTATTATTTTTAATGTCGAATGGATGTGTATGCAACTATTGATACTGGAAACCCGCGTATGACAAGCGATTTTCTTTAAGGGAAACCCGTGTACAGATATGTACGCGAGTTGCAATGAGAATAGCCGTGTACAGTACGCGGGTTGTCAACGAACATAGTCACGTATGTACGTGAGTTTCAGTGGAGATAGTCATGTACCGCAATCAACATATAGAAAGATAAAATGGCAAGCTGGTTGGAGGATTAATGCATCTCATGTCATGCCCATCTATAATGTTTAGGCAACCTTCAATCCTATAGTGTCCTTTTGTGTACCAACATATGAAGTGTCGGCACTCGGATGTAGAAGTGCCATTTGGGTTGATAACAGATGCCCCCTAATGTGTGAGGTCAGAGGGAAGCGATGGCTGAAATACATTATAATCATTATCTTTGGAGAGCTCAGAATTCCAATGGAGCAGAGGTAGTACCTGAAACAAATACATAATAATGTCATATACAAAGTCATATCTGAGGATGCTATGTTCAATATACTGGAACACTAGCTCCTTTACAATGTTTGAGTACATCATATAGTACGGGTACAAGACCACATATATTACAAAGGTGGATCGAAGCCACAATATACAACAATGATGAGTCTTCAAAGATCTGGAAGCTGTGTGAATAGGTACAACATAGTCTTGCACAACTTAGTCCATAGATAGGAAACTAAGGTCTTCATAAATGATCCCAAAGAACCAATACAATCCAAGCCATGTGAATAGATGTTATTGAAGTCGAACATGGAGCGGATTCAACAGATTGTCAATCAATAGGTGATAATCGACAACTAAAGCAAAGGAATTCACCAATAATGAGAATGAATCCTATGGTACAATCGTCAAAACTCTAGGTCTTCGTCATCAGGAAGTGCTGATGTGGAACCATACTATGATGAGGAAGGCAATAGATCCTCCAACGGATCACAAGAGTGACTAGGAACTAGGTAAAGGAAGGGAGACACAAGTAATAACATATATGACAATGATGGAATCAGGATATAGATCAGACATAGGGTTAAGTCCTTGAACCGTAAGCACAACACAAAGATGACCCAAGGAAACTTTTAAACTTTACAGATAGAACAACTAGACTTATCTGTCATGTAGGAGACATGATCAGATTCCCCAGGTAGAACTGACAAGAGGAGGAGTAAGAAACTCAAAGTAATAGTTGAACTGAAAGTCAACATTGATACATGAGTATCAGAAAAAATAGAGAGTGCTTTGTTCAAGGATGACATGTTGCCACTAATTGAAAACCAAAAGAAAACTTCTTCCTTACCTGCCTTGTTAAATTTTAACGAGTCCAGGAAAGTCAACTCAGATCTCTCTTCATTTTTTGACAAGCTTGAAGATAAGATGGAATAATGCTTGATAGTGTCACTAATTTGTGGATTTTATGAGCCCTAACTAGTACATGCTCAGCTGGTATTTTCATATTTAGAGCATCTGAAAATTCCAAAGAAGACTCCAAGGGGGTCCTTTTTCGTCCAATTTAGTCTCCTGAGGCCGGAAAAGTATAAAACATACCACATAAGAACTCTCTTAACTTCCGTAGAAGAAAAGGTGAACCTTTTTCGTACTTAGTCAGGGAGGTCCGAAAAAAGTTAAATTACCACCTACCCAACGCTCCTTCCAGAGCAGCATATAGCTTGAGTTTTATGAGTGTGAAGGAAAGCAAGATCACTCGGAAAGATCCATTTGAGTACGAGAAATGGGGCTTACAACAATAAAATCGATGCTTTGTTCTTTAGTGTTTAACGAGCATGACAAAGACATAAAGTACACTCAGAATATTTTTCATGTTTAGGTCCAGAGCACAAAAAAGAGAAAACTGAGCTCAAACCAGGTGTTCCTTTTTCGTAAATTTAGTCCCTCGGGTCCAGAAAAGTGATAAACCTGTACCTGAGAATACTCTTCTCAATTCCATAGAAAAGAGAGTGATCCTTTCTCGTATTATTCCACATGGTCAGAGAAAGAGATAACCTACCACCAATGTGGATGCCCATTCACGTATTCTTAACGAGCTTGAACGGACAAGTTAACTTGGCAGTCAAGTCTATTTTTAAGGAGTCAGACCTGGGCCTAAAGAAACTCCATAAGGGCGGGGAGTCCTATAAAGGGATAGCTTGTAAAAAGAGACCAAAATGAGGCTCAATTTGGTGTGAAAAATAGCTAAAAAGATTCCCCTATACCTAAGACAGCTACAACATGAGTATCGAAAGACAAAATAGGTTCTAAATGGGGATACTCATGAAAGGAAGGCCCTATCCACGAAAGAACAATAGTAAAGACAAGGAGATAATGGTTAAAATACCATAGTCCGTGGTCAGAATGTTAATTGCTAGGTTTAATATGGAATAGGTAAAAATGCAAAATGCATGTGAAACGATAAAAAACCATCCTATATGAGCAAAAGCACCTTAAAATGATGACAAACCTGTTATAAGGAAAAAAGATGTGGTATTAGTTTTAGAAATTGTGAACTATAGGGAAAAAAACCACTTAAGAAATAAAATTTCTATAAATAGTTCAAAAACATAAATAAAAATCACCATTTGAATTTTTAGACATAAAAGACAAGTTTTCACCTCTACCTTCAATTGCTCGGTGTGGAAAATCCAGTGGACCAATTCCAAATCCGCAAGTGTTAGGTAATACTACACTCCATGCTCTTCAATTTGATCCAAGCATTTATCAAAATTAGGCCCTAATTTTATGTTTTTAAGTGCCCCCAACCAAGCAACACTGTGTACATAGGTTTCCTATATTGAAACTCGCGTACACGCATTCTGTATGCGAGTTGCTCGAAGGACAGTCACGTACAGTATGCGACATGCCTTAATAGACAGTCAAGTACGCTGCGTGAGGTGAACAAGAAGCATATAGGGTCAAAAAATTAAAATTTTAGATGAAACTGAAGGTTTGCAAATGCTTGTTTACTAGGTTTGAAGATGATGCTTGAGTGGAGGGAGCGTGAACATGAAGATATGGATAAAGAAGCACTCCAAGATGCCCCCACCATGAATGTTTTAGGTTGAAGTGGGTTCTTAAAGTTTTTCTGTACCTCACCTATGCAGGCCAATGTCCGCCTCTTAGAGTTCCTGATAAATTATTGGGATCATGACTTGGGCATGTTTGACCTTCAAGGTGAGTCCTTGGAGATTACTTCAAAAGATATATATTTCATTGTGAGTCTATGATGACGAGGAGCTTCGGTAAACTTAGAAGGCATCGACAGAGGTGGTGATCCTCTAAATGTCCAAAACTATATTGATGTATACTGTGCACCAGGAACAAAAAATAGGGGTAGTTGCATCCCTATTGTGCACATACGTGACCTTCCTCTACAGGTATTGACAAGTACCATAGTGAGGGTTGCGGGATCATCTTCTCTTCACCTTGTGACATGGAACCAGATGAGACTAGCAGTGGATTGTATGTAGGGGACCTTATATGACTGGTGCTTGGGAGTGATCATGATTATAAGAAAATAGCTCTCTGACTATAAGAGAGGAAGGAGGAAGAATTTTGGATATTCTAGCATACTAGTAGCCTTCTTCTTTGAGAGAGTGCCAGGATTGAGCCCTACAGTACCCTTACCATTTTTTTCTCCTCGTCAACCTAGGCTGACTAGATGGGGAGATATCTTCCTCTACTAGGGAGGTGGTGGCTCAGTGCAGAGTGTCTATGATGATGACTTCTACTTTTGGTGGGAGCGTCGGTTTCCAGTTTTGGAGCAGTTTCCATATGCTGGAATGGATTTTCGAGGTGATGCAAACCTCGTCCTCCCTCTAGGAGGAGCATGGGGAGAGTTAGGTAATTTTTTATTTTTGAATTTTCAAATTTTTATGAATTTTAAAATATAGAGATATATACATATGTATAAGAGTTCTAATCCTATTAAAATGTCAAATGCAGATATGGACCAGTCCGCCCTGAAGGGAATCCATGCATGTATGTGCGTCCTATCTTGGGAGAAGACCAGGGGCTGATTAGGGTTCTGGAGGGGAAGCTGGCCAAGCTTACCCAGAGAGTATCCACCTTACGGATTGAGCACATCCCAACCATCATGCAGGAGTTCGTGGTTGGTGTACCACCTATCTGGATACGCCTTTTGAGGCGGGTAGCCAGAGCAGTATTAGTATACGTAGATGCAATTGAGGCTACTGAAGCCGAAGAGGCCGAAGAAGCCAGAGTACAGGGAGACCAGGGGGACTAGGGTGGTCCAGCTTAGATCTAGCGCATTTGATGGACTTTGATCCATATTTTGTATATTTTTTGTATATTATACAGTTATGACTGGATCTGAGGATCAGAGACTCGACCTATCTATGGACATATATTCACACACACACACACACACACACATATATATATATATATATATATATATTGTCGGTTTATTTACAAATGTTTTTATGTGTTTGCTATATATTTTTATGAAATTAGCATATGCCAATGTGTTAAATGCCAATCCAAGATGTAATTAGCATATGCACCAGTTAATGAATTTTGATTCCTTGGAATATGATTGAATGTAATGAACCCAAAATTTCTTTCCAATAACCTAACTTGCATAAACTGACGTAATAGAATAGGGTTCTGCACCTGGTAAGCCTGATTAAGCTAGGAAACCACCAGTTGAGAGTCCAGTCAGACTTCTAGCTGAGTGATACCACATGACAAAGCATCCCATAGAAGCTCAATGATAGCCCTATATTTAGCCACATTATTGGATGCAGGACCTAAGCAAGCGCCTCTCGAGGCAACTAGCTGTCCTGAGGGTGAATAAATGACCCATGCAGCTGAAGCCATATTACAAGTGTGGTGACTGGCGCCATCAGCGAAACCTACGAACCTCTTGAAAGACATCTGAAACAACCAACAGATGATATATAAAATACACAAACCGAAAAACTAATGTACATAAAAATACATACAAGAAAATACAAGAAAAAGTGATAAGCCTAAGCATAGTACTTTTTCAAGTAGAGCCCATTTCTAGGCTCAGCCAACTTATTCCCATCGAAATCTATCAATTCATATGCGCCTTTCTTTAATACTTTCAACACTATACAAGGTCCTAACCACATGGACCTGAACTTTCTTGCCCCTAGGGGTTCTTTGTCTTGGTCCCAGAGCAAAACAAGTTCTCCCTCAAAGAAAATTCGAGGCTTGACTGATTTATCATATTGGCTTTTGACCCTATTTTTATGATCTTGGTTTGCTGTCAGCACATCTCTACGCTGTTCATCAAGGTGTTCTAAATGTAATAGACATTCTTCAAGCTCAGTCGTATCTGTTAACACATGAATAGCAATATTCAAAGATAGGATTTCACATTCAATCGGGGTAACAACTTCCACTCCATGGACGAGTTGAAAGGGGGAGAAACCTGTAGCAGTTTTTACATTGGTTCGATACCCCAAAGAGCAAGATATAGCATGATATGCCAATTTGAACGGGCTGCATTAATAGTACGTTTGAGTATAGTTTTCAAAGTTTTGTTAACAACCTCGACCTGACCATTGGCTTGAGGATAGAACGAGGATGAATGTTCTTGTCTAAATCCTAGCATAGTGGTCAGTTTCGTCATCATGCTATTTTGAAAATGACTTCCATGGTTAGTGACAATCACTTTGGGTATACCAAATCATGCTATAATTTGATTGAATACGAAGAAAGCTGCAGTTTCCCCGTCAGCTCTAAAGGTGGGCATTGCCTCTGCCCATTTTGTAAAATAATCCACAACGACAATGATATATTTGTGTCCCCTAGCCGAGGCTGGGTTACACGTCACATAATCAATCCCCCACTTCATGAAGGGGCCCACCGAGATAACAGGAAACAATGGAGCATGATGTGACCGCATTTTCCTGGTATAAAGCTGACAAGGATGACAACGCTTAGCTGCTTCCACACAATCTTTAAAGATTGTTGGGCCAGAAATAATTGGCACGTAATATTTTCTGGCCGTTGCTAACCTAGATAAATGACCCCCACATGCTCCACTATGGTCATCATTTAGGACAATCTCTGCTTCCTCATGGGTAAAGCATCGACACAAAATTGAATCTACCCCCCTATGATATAAAGTATCTCCTATGATGAGGTAGTTCTTAGCATGTAGGCGTATTTTACGTCGTTCTTCCTGCAAGAAAACTACAGGATACTTTAGAGTTTGGAGATATATAAGTATATCTCCATACCAGGGGTCAAAGGTGGAAATCAAGAAGATATGCTCATATAGGAATGATTCTTCTTCAATGACTACATATTCTTCCATTGGAAATTATGCGATAAGCTCAGCAAAAACTAAGGATTTTTTGGATTTGGCGGACTGAAAATCCAAGTCAAACTCTTGGAGAATGACTATCCATTTGTTGAATTTGCCTCCAACTATCCGTCGGGACAAAACATATTGAAAAGGATTGACATCTGCCACTACCATTGTAGTCCTTAGTAAGATATAGTGACGTAACCTTTGAACAACATAAACAGCTGCTAAGGCCAACTTCTCGACGTGGGAGTACCTTAGTTTAGGTCCGGCTAAAGCACGACTAAGATAGGAAATGACATGCTCTTGGAGCCTATCGTCCTCCTGGACTAGGACTACCCCGATGGTTGACTCAGACGTGGCCAGATATAATATAATATCCCTAGAGTAATATGGCGAACGCAACAATGGTGCCAATGACAAAGCTTTTTTCAATGCCTCAAATGCGAGTTGTGCCGTTTCATCCCATACAAATGAGGTGTCTAGTTTTAGCAGGCGCATGAAACCCTTAGTAATATTGGCGTAGTTTACAATGAAATGTTGAAGAAAATTGGACTTTCCCTATAGGATCTGAAGTTGCCTGATAGAAAAAGGAGGAGGTAGATTTACAATGGCCTCAACTTTTAATGGATCCACCTGAATGCCTCTATTAGAAACAATAAATCTGAGCAGTCTCCTTGACTCGACATAGAATACACACTTGTGGGGATTCAAGCAAATTTTATAGTATCTGCATCGTTCAAATATCAAACACAAGTGAGCTGGATGGTAAATCCTCTTACGAGACTGTGCAGGCAGATCATCAAGGTAGGGCTCGACAATGGCTTTGATATCATGGAAGGCGAAATTCATTGCCAGCTGAATGGTTTCCCCAGCATTTTTCAATCCAAAGTGCATTTTTTTGTACGTGAAGGTACCCCAAGGACAAATGAAAGCAATTTTATGTTGGTCTTCTGGTTTTATTTGAACTTGATTATATTCAAAGAAACCATCCATAAATGAAAAAGAACTCAAGGGCCATAAACCATCCACAGTGGACTCATTAGACTCCATGCGGCCTTTTCGAGTAAAATCAAGTTGGTCAATAGTAACCAACTTCCCTTCGTGTGGAAACACTACCACCCGAAATACAGCCGATGCAATAGCAGACATGGCATAAGTCCAGCTTCTTCCCAAAAGCAAATTATAGTCCAAAGGTGCATCAATCACCTCTACCTCAACAGACACCGCCTTCCTTGCTAGCTTAATTTCAAAATCTGGTAGAATACCATGCGGATGGAATGACCTTCCGTAGAAAGCAGTAAGTAGGGTGTTTGACGGGACCAGCTCTGCAGATCCAAGAGCTTTCCAACATGACAAGGACATAACACATGTAGAAGCAACCTCATCAACAACTGCCCTTCCAATGGTCTTTCCACCATGGATGACATCTATTGATAAGGCTACATGGTAAGGTAGGCGAATTTTGACATCATACAAGTGAAATTTCTCCATGAGACTCGATGAGTCCATACTGCCTAAGGCTGCTAAGAGTGCATCCCGCTAGGTGGGACAAATTTGTAACACCTCTAAAGCCGAAATTGCATAAGGTGTCTGGGCTAAGTCTTCAACCACGGAGTAGTTGGATGCAGGCCTAGCATTAGGATTATGCAAGGTCTTCATAAAGACACCTTTCGGTATCTTGGGCATAGTTTCAATAGGTTTCTCAATCGTGAGAGGGTTAGAAGTTTCACCTATAGACTTACCCTTCTCAGAGGTCTCTTTTTCATAATTCTTATTCCTAGTCTGTAGAAAATTTGAATATCGAACCATGTTGATATAATTGGGGTCAGGGGCATTTGGGGTTCCCCCTGCTACATTCGAAGTTGAAGCAAAATTCTGTCCTTGGGGAAACGAATCCTTAAGGACAGCTGGTTGTTGAGCTTTTAACAGCTTTTGGGCTTGTTCCATAAGGGAACAAAGATGGGTGAGGTGATCCTCATGGCACAACTTACATGGGATTTTCACCTTTTTCTTTTCTTTCTTTCCCCCATCAGCATTATTTGCGGGTTTCTGCTTGTTTTTATTTCCCTCCCCTTTCTTTCCTCTCTTATTTTTCCCACCAGGCTGCTGATTGCCCTTCTGAGAGGTCTGTGCAAAAAGATTTTCATTTTGGGGTGAGGGGGCAGCCTTTACTGCCTCCACCGTAGAACATTTAACGGACAGCTAATGGAGCTGTTCGGCTAAAGATTCTCTAGTGGGAGAATTAATGGACCCAACCACACCATCGACATGGGGTCCAGGCTTAGGTTTCTCTGCATCGTGTGTTGGCCTCGGTGCCTCAGGGATAATCTCATACAAGATCCTAGACTGAGAGTAAATCAATTCTAATTGCTAGGCCCTGAGGATAGCTTCTTCCTCACTCGTCACTCCTGATGTAGATACGTCCTTAGATATATAAGGAAATAGTGATTTAAGGAACCATTCTAGTAAGAACTCAGGAGGAATAGTGGCTTTAATAACGCTCTTTCACCTCCTCCATTCTTGGATATGATGTGAGATATGGGTAGCCGCATTAGAGGAATTTTGGGGTCTAAAATGGGCCTCCTAAGGAAAATAATAAAATAATAGTTAAAATAATAAAATAATATTGATTAATTTTGGAGGAAGAAAGAAAAAAACTACTTTTTGTGTTCGTATTTCTGACATATCTCCCTGTGTTTTTACTCAAATTTCGATCGGGAGAGCTCGTTGGATGCGTAATTTGATTTCGCATCCAACGAGTACCCACACTACATACTTTTGATGGACCTCGCTACCCCAAAAACAAGAAATACCTAAAAAAACGTGATGATGATGTCATCATCACATTTTTTTTCAGGTATTTCTTGTTTTTGGGGTAGCGGGGTCCATCAAAAGTATGCAGTGTGGGTACTCGTTGGATGTGGAATAAAATTCCGCATCCAACGAGCTCTCTTGATCGAAATTTGAGTAAAAACACAATGAGATATGTCGAAAATACGAACAAAAAAAGTAGTTTTTTTTAATGGCAAATATGTCAATTCAACCATTATGGTTGACTTATTTTATTGAAATTCTATTGGTTCTTGAATTCCAACTCACAAAAACTTATTTTGGCACGTTTTCTTATAAGGCCCATTTTAGACCCCAAATTTCCTCTAATAGGCTTGTTCTGCCTGAAGGTAGATAACAAGTCCGTTCCGAAATCATATCGGACAGGAAGCTGAAAGTGGCTAAGAAATGCATTAGCCAAGTCCCAAAAACAACTAAAAGCAGTAGAAGGCAACTCAATGTACCATTTTGTTGCATTACTCGTCAATGTTATTTGGAACATCCTCAACCTAACTGAATCTTCATTCAGTGAGTTGGAAGAGCACCATAAATGAAAAGTAGTGGCATGAGCCCCAGGATCTTCACCAACTTTTCCTTCGAATTTTGGGATGTACGAGGGCAATTTGGTGGGGACAGGTGGCCAGGAGGGATCATGCCTCACCAGGTCGTTCATCAGTTTAGACAAATCCGACAAGTTTAACGTTGCCAAGAAAGGAAGCTTAGGTCAAACTGGAGCACTAAAAGCGCCAGTCTGGGGATTAGAGGGACTTGCCCCCAAATTCCCATATGTAAATGTGGGGTTGCCCCTTGCCACCGGTTGCGAAGTGAATGGGTTACTTTGAAATGGATTCCATCTGTAAGCCATAGGATTGTTGGTATAAGGTGCAGTATAAGAGGTTTTGGCTGCTCCAGTCGAAACTGGGGTTTGAAATACAGGAGCAGGTATCCCGCCGCTAAAAAGCAAAAAGGGAGAGCTCATGAATGGAGCAGAGACCAGGGTTTGAAAACCTTGACCATAAGGGTTAGTGCTTTCGAACTGCACTCCTACATAAGAGGGTGGTGGGTCTGCGTAGGGAGTGGATGGGGGTATATGCCCCCCATTCCAAGGAAATACTTAGACAAAAGCTGAGGATCCTATAGGACCCTCTAGGCAGTGTGTGTGAAAGAGGTTGGAACTGTAGGTACACTAGGAATCCCAGTGACCATACCACCAGAAGCACCTGCTAGGCTTTGGGGAACCGACGGTTGAACCACTCGACTCACTGGATTTAAGGGCGTAGTAGGTATGCTTGATCTAGGGGAACCTACTGAGGGAGGTAGGACCCCTTCAGCTGGGATGGCTGAGGTGAAAATGAAGGAACTCTCTCCTGCACTAGACATTATTCTGCCCACAGGAACACCAATAACGGGTGGATCAAAAGGACAAACCTAGATGATCACTGGATCGTTTAAGTCAGTCAAGGGTGTATTAAAATTCCTTGCAAACTCATTAGCCTGCAAGTCTTCTATCTCAACTGTATTTAAATAAAAAAGGGTTTCCCTAAGTTCTGGTTCACCCAGAACTTCATTGACTCCTATCGGTTCAAACGAACCATTTGTGTCCAATCTCAGCCTTTGAGGTGGAGGTGGAGGTTCCAATGTGATGAGAGGAGGAAGGTTTTGCAACCTTCGTGACCTTCTGATAGGTTGTCCTCCACGATTGTAAATTTTACAATTCAAACCATAAGGTCGGATAAACACAGACAAATCACAGAGCAATCACTACGAAAAATCCTAAAGTCTCAACAATCAGCAAGGGTAAAAGATATGCTTTCCCAAATAAAGCTGGAAGACAGTTTCTTGGCATCCTTGAAGAGGTTCTTAGGCACAAGCGAAGGGCTCACCCACTGCCCTCCTACACTTTCAACAAGGGTTACCTTCCAAGCCCATCCAAGGTGAACCAGAAATAGCCTTCCGGTTTACCTATGTATGAACCCTAGATGTCAAGAGATTAGAGGTTGCCTTAACTATACCAACAGTCTGGGGGGACAGTCACAAGCCTGATTCGTACACATGCGCAGGGTAACTGAGCCCGAAACTCTGTCTAGGATAGAATCCACAAATGCATAAAAATCCTGATTTATGTTTCGACAAGGAATCAGAGGGTTATCTGCTTAGTCCAATGCCTCCACGCGGCCTCGTGCTTGACTCCTGTTTGAGAGGAGCTTCCCAGATACTATCGATAAAGAGAAGGATTTACCTATCGATTGGCCCACTATGTCTGAATTTAAATACTTATGGGGAGTTTACACTTCCTATCCCACAAGTCTAGCCTAAGCTAGTAGGTGTATGGCCCTAAAAAACAAAAATTACTAATAAATTTTAATTATTGTGTTTATTTTAAGGGCTATTTTTAACTCAGAAGGCAAGTGGAGCGAAAGACTATGATGTTTTTCGACTCGATAAGAAATGTAAAAAACAATTGGCGTATACTTTCAAAGCAAATTATCACTACTTAAAAACAAGCTTCTCTTTTTTTTTGTGTAAATGTAAACTGATGAAAATGCAATGAATAAAGAGAAAACTAAGACTATATTTTTGTAATTTTTGAGATTATATTTAAAAACTAAAAACAAAACTACTATATGCAAGTCAAATGCAAAAAAGTTTCTAATGTTTTCTTTTCACTTTTCAAATTGCTCAAAGACTACTATGCACCTAAAGGCATGATACTTGAGTATGCTTGAATAAACTAATTGTATAAAATAAGCAAAATGAATTAAAGCAGATTCATAGAACCAAAGATCAACCAACTAAGGAAGACTTGGAACCCTAGCTTGGGTGAACACAATGAATGGAAATCACTGAGATCAAACAAAGGCAAGTGGCAAACCAATACTATTTGGGAATAGAATGGGATATACAGTGTCTAGAACCCTGATCACCGATTCAGACAACCAACACTTGAACCTATAACCCAAAAGGAAACTCCACTTCAAGTTGCTAACAGGAAGACAATCCAAACAAATAAGAACTCAAGGGCTTTACAAGAAAGCACAAGGTATGGCTAACAAGGTCATAAAACTCACAGTGCAATGCTTATAAATAAGGCCAATCAGCAAACAAAATTTATAGAGGGACATGGACAAGCAAACCCTAACCCAAAAATTTTAATGCTCAGGCTTCACGGGGGCTTCACAGTGTTGACCAATATCCTATCACGTTAGTTCATATTGTGGGTTTTAAAATTATCAAAAATTGAACCAATATATTGCAGGTATTGGGGGGGTGAGGGGTTTAAGGTGGGGGTGGGTAGGGTGGTTTATAAGGATTGAGGTATAAAAATGGGTGGAGAGGAGGTTTTAAGTATTGGGAGGGGGTTTCAACAAAAAGAGTTTGGGTCAATATCTCTGGAAATTAAGGGTATTTTTTAATATCCCACAATTGCATGTGCTATGTGAGAGTTTCACTAAGTGAAGTCCCAATGTCAGGCTTGTACGCGACTATGTACAAGGGAAACCCGCGTATGCAGACCTCTGTACATGACTGTGTGCAATAGCAACCCACATACAGGTATAAAATTTTCAAAAAAAAAAAAAAATTTTAAGGTCTTCAAACACCACTCTAAGCATGAACCAAGACAAGACACCACACACTGAATCAAGGAAAAGATTGGGCACTGATCTACATAATATAACTCACAGCATTCTGGGCTCCCCAATGGATTAGCCAGTTCTGTTGTTCAGGAATAAACACCCTTGTAACCTAGGGTCTGGGGTTACCAACTTACTTCTAAAACTTGCAGACAATCAACTTTAAATTATAGAAAGGAAATAGGAAGAGATGTTGGACTCACCCGATTATCGACGGTTGATCCAAGCTTTGTCTTCTCCCGCTCTGCTTCTCTCCAAATCTTTCAGGGATGCACCCCCTTCACCTGCAAAGAGCAAATTCTCCAAATACAATCTTATACATGTATACATGATAGGTTAGATAAACAACATATATAGTGCTTAATCCAATATATTCATTAACCATGATACATGAAAGATACTCAACATGAAGTTGGAAGAAGAAATCTCTTTATTAACAATCAGTGAATGAGATAAGTGTACAACCCAACGCTTGAAACAAGGACTCCTCTGCAACCAAAGGATTTTAAGTTTTGCTGCTCCAAAGACTTCTGAAGATATACCACCAGCATAACTTTGCTCTCCCCGATTGATTTTCTTAATGCCCTCCCCAAGGCCTCTATTTATACTTTGGAAAATAGAGCAGTTTCGAAGGTTGAGGAGGTTGAGACAGTTGAGATGGTTAATGTTTAAGGCTCAACTAATCTCCATTAATCATGTTTTATTATTTTTAATGTCGAATGGATGTGTACGTGACTATTGATACTGGCAATCTGCATATGACATGCGAGTTGCTTTAAGGGAAACCCACGTATAGATCTGTATGCGGGTTGCAATGAGAATAGTCGTGTATAGTACATGGGTTGTCAATGAACATAGTCTCGTATGTACACGAGTTTCAGTGGAGATAGTCGCGTACAACAATCAACATATAGAAAGATAAAATGGCAAGCTGGTTGGAGGATAAATGCATCTCATGTCATGCCCATCTATAGTGTTTAGGAAACCTTCAATCCTATAGTGTCCTTTTGTGTACCAACATATGAAGTGTCAACACTCGGACGGAGAAGTGCCATTTGGGTTGATAACAGGAAGAGTTTGAAAAACTATTCTCATAAAAATGGATTAGGGATACCGAATTGGAGGAGATGCATAAAATTCAACGTGAATTTAAAAAAGAAAAAGAGGAACCCAGTATTAAAGGCAAGGAGTTTTCCAAGATACAAGTCCTTAATGAAGCACTCAATAAGGAGGTTCATAAATTAAAGAAAGAAAATGATAACAAAGGAATGTGGGAAAGTGATGAATCAAGGGAATAGTTGAAAAATAAGGATGAGAAATATGCAAATTGAGAAACCATAATAAAAATTTACTTGATGAGGCCAAGAGATTAAAAGAAGAAAATAAGCATTGTCAAAATCAAGAAGAAAAAAAATACTGGATGAAGACACTCCCAAAGACTTAAAGATGAAATTTTGCAATAAATTTGAAGAGGATCTAAATGCATATGAGGTAAAATTAGAAATGAATTCTAGAATTGGAGGACATAAGAATTTAATGGATAGAATCACATCGCGACTTCAAAAGGAGAAGTAAAACACTATTCTATAAGGTCACCAAAAAACACTTTAGAAGTTGAGCTCTAACTTGAAGATGTACATGTAACACCCCGATTTTGACCCCATGGTATTGAATTGCATATGATGTAAATAGTGTCAATAAATTGTGGTGTGGAGCTCAAGGAAAACGACCCACCATGGATTTAGTATTTTATGTTTTGACAATTAAAATCGATGTCAACGGTTTATGTGCTAGCCAGGCACAATATGTTTTGAGACATCATGTAACTATGCAATTAATAAAAATACCACATCTAGCTATGTGCTGCAATGTTAAAGGGATGGGGGTGTGATTTCACAAGGAATAGGGAGGGGGAAATAATCAACCCTTAAGCCAATGGGGTAAAGGCTATGTAAAAGGGGAAAACCCTTAAAACTGTTAACTACCCATTTTGTTTTAGGTGCCCAGTCATTTAGAAATTGGTTGGGGAAGTTAATGCATGGGGATGTGAAGAGTATGGGAGTCAAATTTGAATTTGGGAAGCCACCCATTTTTGGAAAACATGTTTTTGACTTCTTGGGAAAGTAAATTCTTGGGAATACAAGTCCAAGCCATTATTCACCCACATCTTTCATTCCTCACCCATTCTCATTCACGTTGGGCTCTCTCATGCAGTTTAACATTGCTGAGCTCTCTCCCTCACTATTTGTTGATGTTTCTTCATTTCTCCATGCCCAGAATTCGTTTTATGTGTTGCTGGACGAATGGGAAGAAAGGGGCCACGATTTTGGGGTTTGAGGAGGCTTTTTTTTCCCCTGTGAGCAAGTTGGAGCTTCCCTCACGTTTTTCTTCATTTTCCCTAATTTCTCCAATCTGGGAAACCCATTTTTGTGTTGTTCAGTGAGTGGGAAAAGGAGACCCATGATTTGGGTGTGTATGTAGGTCATTTCAACTCCTACAATGCCCATAAACATTTTGTGAAAACGTATTTCTCTCAGAGGGTGTTTTTTCCCATTTTACCGGGTCATTTTTGTTGCAAATCCATTTTTGGCAATGCGTAGTGGATGGGAGAATAGATCCGTGATCTGCGGGTTTGTAGAGGTCATTTTTTCCTTAGTAAAGCCATTGAACATTCCTTGGAATCGTATTGCTCACTTAGGTTGTTTTCCCCCAATTGCCATTTCCGTTTTGGATCCTAGGATGTTTCTCCTTAACCCTAGAACTTGTATTTGGCTGTGAAGTGCACCCTTATGTTGGCTTGGATGAGTAAGTCCAAGAAACCCCTCTACTAGATGGTGTGACTGTGTTTGGATATGATTTCCTTGTGTTGGATTGCTCCCTTAGTAGTCTGAGAAAACCCATCTATTAGATGGCTGGCTGTGTTTTGATTAGAAGGTTGGCTTGGTTGGGTAAGTCCAAGGAACCCATATGTTAATTGGTTTACTATGTGTTTGATGTGGAGTTTGTATTGGTTGAGTAAGTCCAAGGAACCCATATGATATTGGCTTGTTTCCCTAATAGCTTGTGAAACCTAGCTATTTATTGTCTTGGCTAGACAGTGTGTGGAACCCAATTGTGTGTTGGCTTGATTGTGGGTGTATGGTCTTATTGTGTGTAAGCCTGTTGTTCCCTAGTTCCTTGTGGAAATCATGCCAAGCTCAGGGGTGGCAATGATGCTAAGAGATTGATGAGCACACTGGCCTATGCTTGGGTGGAACGTTGCAACGACATAGCTAGTTGTGGGCCAGCTTCTCTTCAAGATAAGTATTCTGATGTATTTACCTCTGCAACTGTATTTGTTTTATGAATTACAATGAACATGTTGAATGCTTGAACGAATGTGTTTTTCTTCCACTATTTATCTCATGTATAATGCATCTCCATATTTTTTAATATTCAATGCATTTATATTTATTATGTTCATGGGGCAAGATTGCTCGTTTGATAGAAGCAACACGTAGTCGCATCCTCTCGGACGGGAGGGGACGTGACAATGTGGTATCAGAGCTATGTTGTAGCATTGGGCCTCAATGGACCAAGTTGAGCAATTTATAGAGGCAGGATCACCCTCTGTGGTTAGCAGGAAAAGCAGCAGACAGAGAAAAAATCCCAAATTTTTTCTAAGTGTTGGAATGTTTCCTGTGTCGGCTCGGTTTGCTGAGTTGAGTCGACACATGTCAATTGAATTAGATGATTCGAGCCGGTGAAGATCATTGTGACGCATATCAGCTTTAAAGGTTGAGTTGGGCTAACACATTTTGGTTGGGTTGGCCGAGTTTCTCTAACAAGCTTGCGGCATCCGTGTCGGCATGAAAGGCTAATATTAGCCGACGAAGAGAGACTGAAAAATGTCAATTTTTTCTAAGGGATGAAAAATGTGCATTTCGGTTCAGTTTGTCGAGTTCCACCAATACGTGTCAGCTGAAATGCCTGAGTGGTGCTGATGGCGTTAGCGTGAAAGGATGAAGGGAGTTGATGAGTAAGAGGAAGAAAAAAAAATTTGAAAATTTTTCTAAGTGTTGGAACCTTCCTGTTGGCAGAAAAAGTGAGTTTTTGTCGATATGTCGACTATGTTGGCTGAGTTCCACCGACACACATCAGAAGCATTTGGCGAGTTTCGTCGATGCATGTCGGGCAAATTTTTTTATTTTTGCTGATGCGTGTCGGGTGGAAAAGTTGAGTTTCACCGATGAAAGAAGGAAGACTCGCAAACATGGAAAATCCTTTTTCCCCATGGGGTTTACGGGTTTTCCAACGTCCTGTTTTACTATGAAGCTCATGAGAGTTCAATCTAATCTTGGAAATATATATTTTTTATTTGATCCCGTTAAGATAGAAATATAGTTCCGAAGTTTTGATCCTCAAGATTATGATTAATGATATATTTATGATAACATAATTTTATTTTAGTCTCTAAATCTTCCTTGCACCACATTTTCTTTGATCTCGTTTAGATAGAAAGCTAGTTTTGAAGTTTTGATCCTCAATATTAGGGATAATGATCTATTTATAATAACATAATTTTATTTTAGCCTCTAAATATTCCTTACACCACATTTTCTCTTTGAATGTAGAGGTAATAATATTTTTAATGTTATCGATGTTTTGCAAAGTGGCAATTATGTCAATCCCTCAATAATTTAACTAAGTCGTGGCATCTTTAAGCCATTTATGCTTGAGGTGAAGGTGATTTGCTTCTATAATAATATTTAGTTTTATTATTTTTCTAGTATAGCATTAAAATTCTATTGTTTTTTTAATATGATATCGAAATTATATTGACTTAAACTTTCCCCATAAGTTGTTGTATTAACTGAGAACCATAAGAGAGTCTTTAGGATTTATTATTCTAAATCGTAACTTATTGGAAATATTATTTTATTTTAATAAATAAAGAGTTAGATCATAAATAGTTTATGAAAATTTGGTATTAGAAGATATGTATGTTATTACTTCATGGCTTTTGACGTGATGAAATTTATTTAAAAGTCGTTGGTTGAACTAGGAGCCATGATGAAGGGAGTTCCTAAAATTAAGTTAAAGTTTAATGGAACAAATTGAATAATCCCATAAGGAATTGATTTTTAGATTTGCATTTGAGTTGTTACCATTTTGGGGGGTGCAATGGAGGTGAAGATTGCTATAACTGTGATGCATAGCCCAATCCAAGGAGAAGTGCAACTTGTAAAGTGAAGTTGAGAAAGGTTGACCAATGTGTCACTGGTTCTATGTGAACCTTTTACTGGAAATTCATCATCTATTGACAGCAGGTATCTAATGTGTCACAGATTCTGGTTTATGATTTCTAATAAAGATATTTAGAAACTATTTAATGATATTATATTTCTCATTTTCGCTACTATCACGCATGCATAACTGTTAGATCGATGGAGAGGGAAGGATTCCAAGTGATACAGTATCTAGTGTGTGAGGAACGGTTCTATCCTCTAGGCTCCCCAGAGATATTATGGCCACAATACCATCATTCCCATGCCTCAAATGAGATTTGGTATGTCTGGACCAAGTACAAATAGGATACATACACCTTTATGTATTAATTATAGGATCAAATTAACACAAAGTTGCATTAAATTTAGGATTGTTAAGGAAACAAAAGTAAGGAGTTACCTTATGAGATATGATATGAGATTAGGTTCATCAAAACACAAGAAGAGGTAGATTGACAAAAAACAAAGCTAATATTAGAAGAAAGAGAATGGATTTAATGTAGAGGACTTTCAAAGCTAACAAATCAGGACAATATTCAGTTCACCCTTTATAAATAAACATTCCAAGCTCAACAATGCTTAATAGGTTGGAAACATAAATTGAACACCTAAGAATAATGGCCATACAAGGCTTCCTCTATTCCTTACATCCCAATCCCATATCACATTTTCTCTAACAAGCTCATCTATGTTGAATTCTACCCTCATAAGTGCCTATAAGTTATAACATGCTCATAACTTGAATATTCTTCATGTGAAGCATTGTGTTTTTGTTTAATTCTAGGTTGCATGAAAGTGAAGACATTATGCTAAGGTGATTTCTCTTTAGACATTGGAATATCGTGCGAATACATTGATGGGTGAAACATTAAGGGGCCTCCAGGGGTTGTAATTTCTAGATGAAAAAAAACATTATTGGGCTTTCACCTAAAAATTTATCACTCATGATACTTAATGCTTAGTTCACTACATTGTGACCATATTAGGGATAAACAAAGTGGTTGTTATTTTCTACCTGTGCTTTTATTTGAGCAATCCTTTGATATGGTTCAACACCTTTATCCTGCAGTACAGTTTTGAGGGACGACTAGTAAAAAAGGGTAAGTTGAGACTACTATGTAAGCCTACAATTATGGTTAAACTTTCAAACCAAAGCACCGATCCCATGTAGAAGGTGTTGAAAGTGTAGCTTCGAGAATCATTCCCATGAGACTTGTGTTGTATCAAGTCCTGAATGTATGTTGTATTAGGTTTAGATCTTCTCCATGGAACTTATGTTGTATTAAGTTCACTAACTTATGTTGTATTAAGTTAAAGATCTTATGTCGTATTAAGATAGGACCTTGTGTTGTATCAAGTCCTATTCCAGAGAGATGCTTGTACTGGGATCTTATGTTGTATTAAGATCATGACCTTATGTTGTATTAAGGTAGGATACTTGTGTTGTATCAAGTCTGAAACTTATGTTTTGTTAAGTTCAAGGTATTTTGTTGTATCAATACCATATGACTTATGTTGTATCAAAACCATATGACTTATGTTGTATTAAGTCTCAAGGATATACTATGTGATGTATGGCTAGTCATGGTCATCAAGTGCTACAAGTATCCTTTAGGGATTAGCTACCCCTAGAGTGATTTAATTTAGCATATGACTATATGACCCGGGGTAATACATATGATTATAGGTTCATAGCAATTCTTATGAGAATGATATTATATATATGATTAATTAATCAAACCCATATCATGGACCATGCAAAATTAATTAATGATAAACAAGATGAGCACAGAGATAGATAGAGAATTATATATTCCCATTTATGCCTCCAAGTGAACTCAAATTAATAACACATCAGTTGACTCTTAGTTGTGATAAACAAGTTTTATTTAATTAAGGAATCAACCCCTTAATTTATACAAAGTAGTTATTGAATATGACATTGATGGTGAAGCACTAGTTACATTTAGTTATGTTCATCTACATTCAGTTTAGTTCAGTTCAATTCAGTTACATTCAGTTGCATTTAGTTCAGTTCAGTTCAGTTATATTCAGTGCAGTTTAGTTCAGTTACATTCAATTCATTTTAGTTACATTTAGTTACATTCAATTCCATTTAGTTTAGTTCAGTTCAATCTCTAACATCATGCATTCCTCATATATGAACCTAGCTTAAATGATGACCTACAACCTAAAACATCCTAGTTCTCTATTTTTCCATATAGGTTTTTTTTCCTTTTCTTTTGAAATGTGATTGTCTAGCTTAGTGCAGGATGCATTATATGCAATCTTTACTAACAAGAAAAGTTCTTTACACAAGCTACCATTGGCATTAAAGAATGAACAATATTTTTGTTTTTTGAGTTAGCAAAACCCCAATCAACTCATGACCATGCCAAAAACGTATCTACAAACAAATCTATAACCCATCAATCATAGAATCACTTTCCAAATGAAATTAATCGACCATTGTGGAGAAATAAAAACACACAATAAGCATGCACATAATAATAAGCAAAATTTATCCTGGAAATCTTTATCGAGAAAACTAGCCTTCAAAATATATATTTCATTACCCTTGGTTAATTGCGTCAACACCAGCCACATAGGCATTTTACAGTGGATTTCATCAAGCCTTCAAATAGGCTTCATCACATGCTAATATTGTGAGAAATATCCATGAGCCCATAAACCCATTAATGGTCAAATACAAGTTAATCTAATTACTTTTTTACCATATCAAGATTAACCCAACATTCCTCCCTTTAAACTTGACTTGGGGTAAACAACTACCCTCAAGTTTATAACCAAGTATCCATGAATACAACATGCCCCCTTTAATTGTATCCACCTATGTCTACATCTAAGCTTACACAGGTGAACCATCAAACAAAGGGTATGCATTCCTAAATAGGCTTTACAACCATATGCACATTTACGTATGTAATTAACTTACAACTCCATCAAAATGCGTACAACTGTATTCCAAGCATGTGATGCTATGAAACATAAAAATGTTTCATTGCCAAAATCCCTTGTGCTCAAAATACAATTACATAAACCAAGTACTTCTCAACTAAGTATTTATCTTATCATTGTATTCTCAAGCAATTGAAGCTTGAAGCATATACTTGTTTCTTTACCTACATCCCTCTCTGCTCCAAATACGATGAGCTAAATAAAGCTCTCCTTAATCGATTACTTCTTCATATGATATCTTCTCTATGTTTTTTCTACCAATGCTTCACATCTATTCCTCTTCATTAAAGTCAATGATCTTGGGTTTCTCTGATTAAAGAGATTTACCTACCCAAATATGGATTTGGTACCAAATGAAAAATCAGGTAGTGTGAGATAAATAAAACAAATATAAAGTGAACGCATAAATACACATGCATATAATAATAGACAATATTTACCTTGGAAACCCTTTATTGGAAAAACATACTTCAAAATATATATATTTCATCATTAGTTGGATAATTTGGTTAACACCAACCACATAAAGCATTTTAAAATGGAGTTAATCAAGCTGTTAAATAGGCTTCATCGCATACAAATACCATGAAAAAATATAATGGGTTATGAAATACCGTAGGCCCATAAACCAACAACAATAAAACCATTAACGATCAAATTGTTGTCCATCTAATGGAAATGATTTATCTCTTTATGTAGTGTTGATAGCTCAATACATATTATAGATGTTGTCCTCAAATAATTATACCTTAATTCATTGCTAATACCTTCATCATTTATGTCGATTTTCCCTATATTAACAATCAATTTAGAACTTATTAGTTTTCTACGTGTGTAATATTAGTTAAATGGTTTCTTAATCTAGACCTTACTCGACTGGTATTTTCAACCTAATATATAAATAGATTGAATCATAGTAGCATGTTTATTTCTAGCAATAATAATAATAATAATAATATATTTTTAAGGTCACGTCATAGCGAGACATATATTTGGTGTATGAGACCCCTTTGTATGTGGGACAAGAGTTCCCTCTCTACACAACGATTAAACTGCTAAAGTCTATGGAGGTGTACATACCCTACCCCCTCTGTATTTGAACCTATGACCTCCTCTGAGGAAACACATGTTCTTAAGTTGTATTGATACTAATACTAGTTCAACAGCTAGAATTTCCTCAATTTTTATTGAAGATACTTGTTACATTTTTCGAATTACAACTTCAATCCTTATCCTTGACAAACAATTGCCACCATTAGATTAATGTGCAAAACATGACCTGCAAAAAAAGCATTCAAATCTCCTTAGGTGCCAAGCACAAGATATCGTTTAAAGCATTAACATGTGTAGATATAAGTGTCTAAAGAAATTTTTGCAAGCGTTAACCATTGGCATTTTCATTATTGAATATTGCAAGACTGATCAAAATAAACCTCACAATGTGAGATGAAATTATATCTAGCACCAATTCTAGAAAAAAGTGATAGAGAGACATTGATATATGGTATCAAATTTTCTAGAGACAATTGTGTTATTAATGTGTTTTTGTCAACTAATAGTGTTAGCATGTGACTATGACTATTAGAAAGGAATCTACTCCCTCAAAGAAAAGACATAGTTTAAGAAACATTTAGACATGATATCCAATGCATAGTAGTTATATTTTTCACATGCTATTATGAGTTCCTATTGAAGACTATAACCATTGTAATGATTTTATCATTGAACTCATATTAGTTGTCCATTAACTTCTAAATTTTTTGGCTTTACCCAATGTTTGATGTAATATTTTGCATTTTTTCTATCAAATAATAGCCATGATTTTATTTGTTTCAATTGGCCGTAGACTTTGAGTTCTTATTGTTGGGATAATAGTGAAGCTCTAAGGAGGGAGGATCATTAACTATCGATACAATATTTTTATTAATATTTTGAACCAAAAGTTATGAAAACCAGGGATCATTTTGTCTCATATCCAATTAATACTACATGAATATAGTTTGACCACTCCAGGAGGATCAGGCACCTGCTTCTATGAACGAGAACATGACGTCAGGTGGAACGTCCCAAGGAGAGGACTAAACTAATGATACATGTATCTCCTCCCTCTGAATATGGGATCACCACCTCGCCATGTAATTTAATAAACACACCACCCTCTCATCTTCCCTTAGCTCCAAGTAAGCATGAGAATGATCACCTCTGTAGTCAGTTTGTCCAGCAAATTATGGAAACAACTTGGTATTTTGGGGAATCTACATCTGCAATCAGTTTGATTACCAGATAAACTTCATGAATAGACCTGATAACATTCCAGGTACCAATACAGAGGCCAACACTGTGTTGGTTGTGGATCATGATCTTCCTGATTTAGAGATGTTATTGTTTCAGTCGTGTTTGGATCCCATCACCTGACGGGTGGGGGGGATTTAACCCCCACTCTATAGTCATCAGGGGGATTGTAATTTCAGAGTCATGACTTGGTCAATAATGGGTGATTTACGGGCCCATGGTTTTGGGAATCCCATAGTATTTTCCCATGGTATTCCCTTTATAAAAGGAATCCATTGTAATATGGTTGTGTATTGTATTGTAGCATTGTAAAATGATATCTATGATTGCGTGAGAGAGACTATGATAGAATGAAGAGGAAGCACAATGGGTTTTCCATAGGTTGTATCCCTTCATTTTAATGGATGGTATCATAATAAAAGACTAGAAAAATCCCGTGTGGACATAACCCATCTTGGGTGAACCACATTATATTCATGTCCGACCTTGTAATGTTTTTATGTTTTAGATTTGCATCTTGTTTATTGTTATTACTCCGCGATCCTATTTTCCAACACATTGCAATGAGATTCATTGATTTCAGCTATCCAAGCACTCATTTTTGGCATCATGAGGACAGATGGGTAGCATCTCCATAGAATTTTATTGTTAAGCACGATAGAACATGATCAATGGATAGGTACTCCCCATGTCTTGTCTCTTCCTGGATTGTTTTATTTCTCAACTCTTTTGACCTCCATTCTATACATTCCATTCTCGAGTTGGTCAATCTCTTGCTCCTAAATTCTCCAAGATATCTACCTTTTGTGGTGTTGGCGTCCTTTCCCTCTCCTTTCTCCTCCCCTATGGTCATTGCGACTTTAGTTGTTTCTATTTCTTTATGTCCTATCAACAAGAGGTGGTCTACTCTTCTGCTATTTGAAATCACGGCTTGCACTTTGTTCCCATCCACCTTTCAAACTCGTCTTCCTTCACTATGCGCAGAATGCCCTTCTCTTGTGACCCCCGCAAGGGCAAGGCCCTTGTCATTGATATCATAATTAAGCAGGATATTGAAGCCAATTGCTCTCGGTACTTCCACCTCACCTTATCCCACATTCAAAGAACAAGAAAGCTAATTAGAACTTGAGGAGGATACTCCATTAGAACACAAATGTACTCCACATGAAGAAATTGAAGAACTTGAGGAGGATACTCCATTAGAACAAGAATGTACTCCACATGAAGAAATTATGGAAAACATGGAGGGTTATTCTCAGGACCCAAGAAACACAAAAGACAAATATACTAGATTCTCCAAAACAATTGCTATTAAGTGGAATTTTTTTCTTCTTCTAAGCATGGCTATTCTAGACACTCGGGAAGAAGGAAATGCTTTAGTACTAATGATGGAGAAAATTATAGATCAAAATAGCAAGTTGCAAGCTCAGGAAAAAAAAGGATAGGACAGAAAGCTAATTTGTCTCTACAAAGCTACAACAAGAATAGAATTTCCTCCTGAAGAGAAATTGAATGCGCACGTGAGCTAGGTCCCAACAAATCCAACTTTGGATGATGAAAAAAAGAAGCAGAAATAGGTTCCTTCAGTTAGTTTTTTCAGTTTTTGGACATCTATGTCAATTTTAGCACTATACATAACTAATCTTATAGAAACAGTTTATGCTCAATGTTAATAGGATTGATAGAGATACTTCAATTAAAATCTTATTTAATATTTAGGTTGAATTTCCTTCGATGTAGCCAAAATTTTGAATTTTCACTGTTAGCTTACCCAAAAAGAGTTAGTTCGACCACCACTTCTATAGTTCTCCACGACCATCGCCTTACACCCACCACCTCTAGCTATCGCTAGAATTCACATATTTTCTAATTATTGCATATATGTATTTGCTCCAGTGAAGACTATTTAGAAGGTTATTCATTACTCATTATTGATTACTCATACTATACCAGATATTGCATTTACTGCCAAAACAGATTGGAACGGTCCACCTGCTAATGGAACATAGAAGCAGCCACTCGCGCTATCATAGCAATGCATAATCGTATTTGTATTGAATCACCACAAATTCCCTTCCTACATGAACTAGGTATACTTCACTTCCAACCTCCATGGATAATTCAATGGCATTTATATCTTCTCAACACCAACAAGTATTTGTGGTCTAATGAGTCGATGGGAAAATCGATATTATTAGAATTAATAATGAGTTTATCATAATTAATTTTTTAATCCATCTTATTGAAAAGCACATGGTATTTGATGAAATTAAATTTATTTAAAAGTTGTCCATTGTAAGTGTTTTATTAAATAAACTTGGTCAAATTAATTCTGATAAAGAATTTTCTCAATTAAAATATTTATATTATTTTTTCTTTATTTTTTACTTTATATTTATGGTGATGGTGATGATAATGGTATTTAGCATTCATTGAGACCAAGTTTGGTGTATTGGACCTTAAAAGAAAAGGCAATACATAAATTATTTTATTTCTTTTAAAATATTATTCCTATATTCAAAAAGTTTGAGGAGGAGAGTTCCTAGCTGGCCATAGTTTTGAGCTACAAAGTTAAAAAGGTCAATGTTAAAGCAAATATTTTAAACTTGAGATATAATGTAAGTGTAGGCAGGGAATTCTAAGAGAAGGTGATTTTCATCTTTAATGCTCATAGACTCACAAAGATGGCAAATCATTTTTCCCCATGGGGTTTTACGGGTTTTCCAATGTCTTGTTTCACTATGAAGCTCATGAGAGTTCATTCTAATCTTGGCAATATTTTTTTTTAATTGAGTTCGTTAAGATAGAAAGATAGTTTTGAAATTTTGATCCTCAAGATTAGGATTAATGATATATTTATAATAACATAATTTTATTTTAGTCTCTAAATCTTCTTTGCACCACATTTTCTTTGATCTCGTTAAGATAGGAAGCTAGTTTTGAAGTTTTGATCCTCAATATTAGGGTTAATTATCTATTTATAATAATATAATTTTATTTTAGCCTCTAAATCTTCCTTGTACTGCATTTTCTCTTTGAATGTAAAAGTAAGCATATTTTTAATGTTATCGATATTTTGCAAAGTGGCAGTTTCGTCAATCTTTCAATAATTTAACTAAGTTGTGACATCTTTAAACCATATATACTTGAAGTGAAGGTGGTTTACTTCTTTAATAATATTTAATTTTATTATTTTCTAATATAGCATTAAAATTCTATTATTTTTTTCATATGCTATCGAAATTAAATTTACTTAAACTTTCCCCATAAGTTATTGGCTTAAGTGAGTACCATAAGAGTCTTTAGGATTTATTATTCTAAATCGTAACTAATTGGAAATTTTAATTTTATTTTAATTAATAAAGAGTTAGATCATAAATAGTTTATGAAAATATGGTATTAGAAGATATGTATGTTATTATTTCATGGCTTTTGATGTGATGAAATTTATTTAAAAATCGTTGGTTGAACTAGGAGCCATGATGAAGGGAGTTCCTAAAATATGTTAAAGTTTAATGGAACAAATTGAATAATCCTTAAGGACTTATTTTTAGATTCGCATGTGAGATGTTACCATTTTGGGGTGCAATGGCGGTGAATATTGTTGTAATTGTGATGTATAGCCTAATCCAAGGAGAAGTGTAAGGAGTTGGCTAATCTTTAGACCATTTGCATCTTTTTAGGCAAGTTTGGTCGAAATCTGGTAACATGATTTATTGTTGAAAATGAGATTTTCAGTGTTAAATTGCAATTTTTATTGCAGAAATGGATTCAGGACCCCGATTACCCTTGGAGCATCCATATTATGCAATTCCAATCACTGAAAACTACCCTTTGAACAATTTCCACCGGATTTTGGCCAGAAAACTCGTCGAATTTTTAGTGCAAATGGTCTAGAGTTCACCTTACTCCAAAGTGCAACTTGTAAAGTGAAGTTGAGAAAGGTTGACCAATGTGTCAGTGGTTCTATGTGAACCTTTTACTGGAAATCCTTCATCTATTAACATCAGGTATCTAATGTGTCACAGATTCTGGTTTATGATGTCTAATAAAGATATCTAGAAACTAATTAATGATATTATACTGCCCATTGCCACTATTACCACGCATGCATACTTGTTAGATCGGTGGAGAGAGAAGGATTCCAAGTGATACGGTATCAAGTGTGTGAGGCATAGTCCTATCCTCTAGGCTCCCCAGAGATACTATGGCCACAATACCATCATCCCCACGCCTCAAATGAGATTTGGTGATTTGGTATGTTTGGACCTAGTATAAGATTCCAACACCTTTATGTAATAATTACATGATCAAATTAACACGAAGTTGCATTAAATTTAGGATTTTTAAGGGAAAAAAAAGTAAGGAGTTACTTTATGAGATATGATATGAGATTAGGTTCATTAAAACATAAGAAGAGGTAGATCGACAATAAACAAAGCTAAATATCTAAATATTAGAAGAAAGAGAATGGATTTAACATAGAGGAATTTCAAAGCTAACAAGTCGGGACAATATTCAGTTCACCCTTTATTATCAATGAGTACTACAATCTCAGCAATGCTTAATAGGTTGGAAACCTAAATGAAACACCTAAGAATAACAACCATAATTCCTCTATTCCTTACATCCCAATCCCATACCGCAGTTGCTCTAACAAGCTCCTCTATGTTGAATTCTACCCTCATAAGTGCCTATAAGGTATAACATGCTCAGAACTTGAATATTCTTCACCTAAAGCATTGTGTTTTTACTTAATTCTAGGTTGCATGAAAGTGAAGAGATTACGCTAAGGTGATTTTTCTTTAAACATTGGAATATCGTGCGAATACATTGATGGGTGAAACATTAATGGACCTTTAGGGGTTGTAATTTCTAGATGAAAAAAATACATTCCATTAATGGGATTTCACCTAAAAATTTATCACTCATGATACTTAATGCTTAGTTCACTGGAGTGTGACCAAATTAGGGATAAACAAAGTGGTTGTCCTTTTCTACCTGTGCTTGTATTTGAGTGATCCTTCGAGATGGTTCAACACCTTTATCCCGTAGTACAGTTTTGTAGGGATGACTAGTTAAAAAGGGTAAGATGAGACTACTATGAAAGCCTACAATGATGGTTAAACTTTTAAACCAAAGCATCGACCCGAGGTAGAAGGTGTTGAAAGTATAACTTCAGGTGTATGTCGTATTAGGTTCATATCTTCTCCATCGAACTTATGTTGTATTAAGTTCACTAACTTATATTGTATTAAGTTAAAGAGCTTATGTTGTATTCAGATATGACCTTTTGTTGTATCAAGTCCTATTCGAGAGAGATGCTTGTACTGAGATCTTATGTTGTATTAATATCATGAACTTATGTTGTATTAAGGTCGGATACTTGTGTTGTATCAAGTCCGAAACTTATGTTGTATTAAGTTCAGGGTCTTGTGTTGTATCAAGTTCACATGACTTATGTTGTGTTATGTCTTGAGGATATAGTATGTGATGTATGGCTAGTCATGGTCATCAAGTAATACAAGTCTCCTTTAGGGATTAGCTACCCCTAGAGTGATTTACTTTACCACATGACTATATCGCCCGAGGTAATACATATGATAATAGGTTTATAACAATTCTTATGAGTATGATATGATATAGATGATTAATTAATCAAACACATATGGACCATGCAAAATTAATTAATGATAAACAAGATGAGCATAGAGATAGAGAGAGAATTAGATTTTCCCATGTATGCCTCCAAGTGAACTCGAGTTAATAAGACATCAGTTGAGTCTTAGTTGTGATAAACAAGTTTTAGTTAATTAAGGAATCAACTCCTTAAATAATACAAAGTGGTTGTTGAAGATGACACTGATGGTAAAGCACTAGTTACATTTAGTTTTGTTCAATTCAGTTACATTCAATTATGTTCATTTTAGTTCAGTTCAGTTCAGTTACATTCAGTTCAGTTCAGTTCAGTTCAGTTATATTCAATTCCATTCAGTTCAATTCAGTTACATTCAATAGCATTTAGTTCTGTTTAGTTCAGTTCAGTCACAATTAGTTATGTTTTGTTTAGATAAATTCAGTTATGTTCAGTTCAGTTACATTCAGTTCAGTTTAGTTACATTTAGTTACATTCGAATCCATTCAATTCAGTTTAGTTCAATCAGTTAATAACTCATTTAGAGGCAGTTAACAATAGCGAATTAATGGAGGATGCATATATTCAGTGTGGGAGGTAATTATGAGGTGACAAATTGGCACCAAGTTAGTAAGGGCACAAGGTTGAAGCTGAAAATAATGTTCACAGTGTTAACAGTGTTACTAGTGCACAAAAGCATGCAACCATTCACTACCTTCTTTGTGTGACCGAATTTGGCTTGTTATTAAAGTGCTATGCATTTGACAAGACTGATACAGTGTTCCATATGATCTCTATCCTCTTGTGCTTTCTTATCAAGCAATATGCTATTGTGTTATAGTCATTCTTTGTTGATTATCTATCATACTCAAAGGATTTTTGGGTTTTTTATTATTCAAATTTGGAGGGTTTTCCTAGGGTGTATCATGTGTTTTATGGATTGAATGATTGTATGTATGAATTGTTTATGAGAGCCATATACACTGTAATTGTGGATTAACAGTTTTAAAGTTCAATAATCTTTCATTATTGCTCAAACATTGACAAAAGGATTATACTTCTCTTGGTTTCCAAATCCTATCACATTAGGCTCAAAGAGACACGACCTCATCTACTTCCAAACCATATTGTGACATGGTCTTAATACATTGAGAGATTCCATGCATACTACAATTGTAGTTACATGTGGTAACGAATGCAACATAAGATTTCTATAACATGCAAAACAAGGGCCCACGATATTGTCATGAGATTTAATGAAATACGTATGCGGCTATGTTGTGTGCATAGAATTTAATAATCTACTTTTTGCCAGTTTCATTGACCACAATATATGTATATTTTCTTAGGTGACTAACTTCCACTTCGATCAAACCAATGCTAAATTGGAGAATGCTAGTTGGTGTGGTGTGATTTGTCATTTAAAAAATTATAAAAGTAAATATAGCACTTATATACCGCAATGATTTTTTAGAACTGTTAGAGTCATACGAGAAAAAACAATTATACTTTTTAATTGATTTACATGGCATGAATCACATATGTGAATGGTTCGTCCCTTTCATGGGAATTCTTTTAGTGCAGGTTTAGGAGATTGATTTCCTCATAGAACTTTTGCATTAGAAAGACATGGTTGTATATATTTAATGTCTGTAACACAATTGTTTCTCCATGCTTATTGCCGTTATCACAATCTTGGCCCTATTTGAGTGTTCTTGATAGAAGCGACTTTCTAGGAAAGAAAATGCATTGTCGAATAAAAGTACAAAATAGAACGAAATGAACACCCACATAAACACACACAACTGCCAAGAATTACGGCTTATATTAAGATTAGAAAATCAAAATGACATAAACATTATAAGCAAAGTCAATGCTACGTTGTAGTCGGATCGATAATACACAGTAATACACAACAAGTTATGCTCCCAAGAACAACAACCTATTTTGGTTTCAAAGATCTATATTTATGGCATCTATAGCTCGGTCAAAATTTCTTCTTTAGGCTTCTGGATATTTCCAGGAAGTTCACACCTTCCTTAGTAATCCCCAGTAATTTATTCTTCTTCATGCGCCACCTAGCCTGCCTCAACAACTACTATAACTACTTATTTATTTCTGAAACTACCCTCTGCCATGTTGTTGTAACTGTTAAGTTGGACGTATTCACTTGTTTCTAGTCATTGTTCGACAAATCGGTCATCCCTCGACTACCTTTATTCCAAACCATTTGTTCATCATCCTATCTTCTCACCTCATCTCCACCTCGACTATTTTGCTTTCAGTCGGTTGTCTTACTCTTCTGTCTTCAATTGCCATACTTCAACTAGTCTAGGGGCCGTCGATTTTTCCCTTGGATGACTCTTGTCATTTATCGTTGACTAACTCTCCTGGTTTGGGATGCTTTTGCATTAGTCTCCCCAAGTTGAAAGATACATGACTGCTCTGTCAATCGTTTGAACTCCTCCTCTGAAATCTAGGTTACTTCCTTGACAACTTTACCTTCCCATCTGACAAGATATTCTTTTATTCTGGAATTTTGCATTTGTCCTCTATCATGTTCCTCCAGAACTTCCACAATCCACTCTTCTTGTCGTTTCAGTACCTACTCTTGCTAGTTGACCCTTGCTCATATTTTTATAAGTCGATAATGTTAAACATTGACGAAATGTTCAACTCCTCCTACAATTCCAATACATGAGCATTGTCTGAGATATTTTTAAGGATCTTGCAAGGACCGATTTTCTTCAACTTCATTTTGTTATATGTTCCTCTTGGAAACATTTCCTTCCTCAAGTGTGCATATACCAAATATCCTTCTACAAATGAATGCAGAAAATTAATGCAGTCGTCTTCTCTTATCGAATCTCAATTTATAAATTGCATTAATTTTCTCCAGTTGTTGTCTCACTTGGTCAAGCACTTCCTTCATGTGCTCGACAAGAAATTCAACATATGCACTCTTATGCATCCCTGTCGAAAACTCTATCAAGTCCACTACTCCATGCTGACTTCTCTCTTGCACAATCTAAAATGGACTCATCCCGATCAACCTATTCATTGAATTGTTGTACACAAAGTTTGCTTGCGCCAACACATTTTCCCATTTCTTGGGTCGGTCATCTGTCAACATCTCAAGTTATCTAAAATTCTATTCATGACTTCTGTCTATCCATCGTCCTGTGAGTAATATGCATAACTGAAATACAACTTTGTGTCAAGTCTCTTCCATATGGTTCGCTAGAAATGACCCATGAATTTTGTGTCTCTATCGGAATTTATTCCCTTCGAGAGTCCATGCAATATTACATTTTCTTTGAAGTATATAATAGCGATACACATGGCATCACTCACCTTCCAGGATTGAATTAAGTGCACCATCTTTGAAAACTTGTTGACTACCACGAATATGGAGTCGTTGTCTTGCTACGCTTTTGGAAATCCTAATACAAAATATATACTAAGGTACTCCCATGTAATAGTTGGTACTGGAAATGGTGCATAGAGTCACGTATTTTGAATTCTTCCCTTAGCATGATGGCATACTCTACATTGTCGAGCCTATTTTTCTATATCTGTCAACAATCATGGCCAATAATATTTCTCCTTGACCAATGCTCTAGTATTGTCAACACCAAAATGTCCTACCAATCCTCCATTATGAAATTCCCTAATCATATTTTCTCTAACTAATTATGTAGGAATAGATAACCTATGCCCTTTGAACAAGTATCCTTCTTGAACGAGGTAGTCCAAGTATGGGATCATGTTGATAGTCCATGGCTCTTTCGATGCCTTCCATTCCTCTATGAAATCCTCATCGGTCTCATACTTTGTCTTTACCGACTCTAATCATGTTTCTTGAACAGTTGTTGTGTTTAGTAACACAGTCCTTCAACTCAATGCATTGGAAACCTTATTTGTCTTTCCCGACTTGTGCTGCAACACAAACACGTAGCTCTGCAGCAATTCCACCCACTTCATATGTCTTTGGTTCATCTTGCTTAGATTCATTAGATATCTTAGAGCCTAGTGGTTAGTATACAACACAAATTCAACAACAAGTAATTCATCCATTTCTTCAATGCCTAAATGATAGCATAAAATTCTTGGACATAGACTGAATATTTCTACTTGGATTCATCCAAATTATCACTAAATAATGTGATTGGTCAGCCTTCTTGGCTCAAAATTTCTCCAATCACTACTCCATTGGTGCCGCAATCGACCTGGAAGACTTTGTCTAAGTCAAGGATAACTAACATGGGTTTCCCTGTCACTTTCTATTTCAGACTCTCAAAATCCTTCTACGGTACTCTCGTCCATTTAAACTCACCCTTTTCATGCACGTTGTCAACCGTGCATATATCTGACTAAAATCTTGAATGAAATTCCTGTAAAAAATAGTAAGTCCATGAAAACTTATTGCCTTTGTTGCGTTGGTTAGCTTCAACCACTCTAGTATGAACTTGAATTTATCTGGGTCCATCGAAAACCCTTTTCGTGAGATAAGAAATCCGAAAGACACCAATTATTCCTTCATAAAAAAGAACTTTTTCAGTTTTACCAACAACTTCTCCTCCTGTAGTCATTGCAATACTTGTCAAAGGTGTGCGAGATGTTCCTTCTTTGCCTAGATGAAAATCAATATATTGTCAATATAGACTATGACAAATTTCCCCAAAAATAGCTTCTATACATTGTTCATCAGCCTCATGAACGTATTGGGTGCATTGGTCATCCCAAATGGCATAACCATCCACTCATATAGTCCCTCCTTCATCTTCAAGGATGTCTTCCACTTATCACCCTTTCAAATCCTCATCTTATGGTATCCACTCTTCATATCAATCTTGGTGAAGTATCTTGTTCCACTCAAATAGTTGATCAAGTCATCCATTCTTAGTAATGGAAATATATACTTGATAGTAATCTTGTTGATGGCCATTGAATTGGTGCACATCCTCCATTATCGTCCTTTATTCGGTGTTAGTATAGTTGGTGTTGCGCATAGACTTAAACTTTCTCTTTTCAACCCTCTGCCCAACAACTCTTGGACCTGTCAATTTAGCTCGGCATTCTCTGTCGTCGTCATCCAGTGTGGTGCATTTTTTGGTAGACTCGACTCTATAATCAAGTCGATCTAATGTGATATGTTCCTCCTCGGCAACAATCCCGTTAGTATATCATCGACCAATATATCCTTAAAATCCTTTAACATCTCTCCAACTTCTGTCAGGACATCCTCCTTTGGTCACTCCTCACTTAGAGCTTTTGGAATGATGGAAAAGAAACAACCTTGCTTCTTCTCCTCCTTCAAGAACTCTTTGTTCGAACACACTAGCACTCTTTTCTTCCAATAGTTGTTTTGACCTTTTTTGTCATTCTCGTTATCCTACAATGGAATCAGCTTCCATGGAACACCATTTTTCCATACAGTGATTGTATTTGCATGGTCTTCATATATCATATTTCAATCATATTTCCATGCCCAACCAACAAGAAATAACTAGCATCCATAGGAATCACATCTGACAACACATTATCCTCAAGTCATCCAATCTTGAAGTTAATCAAACATTGTCTAGTCATCATCACATGGTGTCCCTTTTGTAGCCATGACACCTTGTATGGTATTGGGTGTGGTTGACACTTCAGACCCAAATTTTCAATGAATTCCATCGAGACTATATTCTTCATGCTTCCTCCATCAACAATTGTCAGAAAAAACCTTTCAATGATCTTCACCCTCATACAGAAAATAGATTTTTGTTGTGTTGACCCGTCCTCCTCTTGTCGGGTCGGCTGGATCAATGTCCCCTTGGTCATAAGGTTTCAATCTCCTTCCACCTTTTCTTTGTCTTCGTTGATTCTGATGGTTGAACCCATCTTTGTATCGGATTTCTCACCAATCTATCATCTAGTCTTCGAATGATTCTCTATATGCAAATTCTTTAGGAATTTATATGCATTGTGCCCAACTTCATGAAATTTGTAGCAGACTACAATCAGTCTATTAGCTCTCCTTCCATCGACAACTCCCTTTCGACCAACTGTACCTGTACCATGAGCCCCTCGACCTTCTAATTGGTATTTTGGTACATATTCTTTGATCGTATCCTCTTCTATTCGATTGGTCTCTTCAACGACTTCCTTTTGGTTCCACTACTTTTTCCTCTAATGAAATTATTCTTTCCACCTCTAGCAGTCATTTTCCCTCTAACTACAGCATGTTTTCTTGCCAACTTTTCTTCAGACTTCAGTCTCAACTCATCTTGAATAGCATATTTCAAACCATTCACATACCTTCCTATCGCTTCTTCCCCTTCATCAATTTGTCCTGACTAAATCGACTGTCTATAAAATTCCTTTGTGAATTCCTTCACAGTTGACTCCTTCTACTGTAGGTTCTGCAACTTTCTATACAAGGAGATCATATAGTCGGTAGGAAATAATTCGTCCCTTATATTGGTGATCATTATGTCCCAACTTTTTAACTTCTCCTTCCCTTCTTCACTCTATCGGCTTGAACATTATCCCACCACAACGAGTCATGATCTTTTTACTTCAAACAAGTGACCTTCACCCTTTTGGGGTCTTCTATCTACTCCATGTCGAAATATTTCTCCATTTCTTTGACCCACTCTATTAGTTCTTTTGGGTTTAGACTTCCTAAGTAGGTAGGCACATCCATCTTAGCCTTACCCCTCATCTCTAATGGATCTTTTAGTAGTCTATCTTTGGGTTCATCTGGTTCCTCTTCCTCTTCTCGAGCATTTCCTTATTCAACCTCCTCATCGTTTTGGTCGATGGCTTCTGGGATATATCCTCGTCGTTGTGGTTATTTTATGACTTCCACTTCGTTCTTTAATGTCCTCATTGTTTGGATGCATTCTTCAAATGTTTCTTTGTCGATAGTAACCCTTGCGTCTCCACACGGTCTTCTTCCACGAACATTAACACCTCTTTAATCTATTTCATGCTCAATCTACCAAAACACTTTTTCAATCCTTATGGATTTGTTACTTCCTCTGTAACTCTATCCAACCACAGCTAGATTCACTTTCCACCTCCAATCACAACTGGACCCTTCACACAAGATAACTTATTTCTCTGATAGCAACGACCTTCTAGGAAAAGGCGTTGTCGAACCAAAGTAAATAACAAAACAAAATGAACACCCACACAAGCACATGCAACTACCAAGAATTATGGCCTATATTAAACTCAAAAACTTAAAATTACATAAACATTATAAGTAGATTCAATGTTATGTTGTAGTTGGATCAACAATACATAGTAATACACAACAAATTAAACACCCAGGAACAACAGTCTGTTTTGGTTTCAAAGATTTGTATTTATGGCCTCCATGGCTCGGCCAAACTTTATTCTTGAAGCTTCTAGATATTTCTAAGAAATTCACCCATTCCTCAGTAATCTCTTGCAACTACTTCTTCTTCATGTGACATCTGCGATGCCTCAACAACTACAGTAACTACTCATTTATTTTTGGAACTACCTTCTACCATGTCGATGTAACTATTAAGTTGGTTGTCTTCACTTATCGTTTGTAATTTCCCGACAAATTGGTCGTCTCTCAACTGCCTTTTTTCTGAATCACTTATTCGTTAGCCTATATGTGTGCCTCATCTCCACCTCGAATTTTTTGCTTCCAGTTGGTTGACCAACTCTTCTCGCTTCGACTGCAAGACATCCCCTAGTCTAAGGGTTGTCGGTTTATCCCCTAGACAACTCTTGTCATCTATCTTCGACTAACTCACCTGGGTCAGGATGCCTTTGCATCAGTTCTTTATATCTACCTCTCAGCATGTATTTCCAATGTTGGTCACCAAGTTCAGTAATGTATTTCAGTTACCCAGATAGATCATGCCCTATTTTAGCAGAAACAACAAGGTCTCAGACTCATCGACACCCAAAAAGGAGTTTTTATTGAATCTAAATGATTTATGGAAATGATATTTCATTGTCCATATTACTAAGGGAACCATGATGATTCCATGGAACTACAAGAATTTCAACAATAATATTATTCAGTGCAAGTCTATATAGAGTGTTTGCACAATGTAGAATTAGTTTGGAACAAAAATATTATACCTTTACTTATGAGATGAGTTCTGCTTTTGAAGTCATCTATACGTTGTATATAATCTGTGAGGTTCTCTTGACGAAGTAGCTTTTCAAGTGGATTTTCCATTGCATGTATCAGATCGTTGATTTGATCCTCCCAAACTAATGGAATTTGTGCATAGTAACCTTGTGGCCATGCTTAACCAAAAGGACAACCAAAGAATAACAAAATACCTACGAAGCGTATTATAACGATATTTATCTTTATGATTATTAAGATGCATTTTCAACTTCGAAGGCTTAATCTATGAGTAAAGCCATGAATATGGTAAACCACGAGGGATAATAATAATTCAAAACAATATGTCACATAAAAAACAATGTCGCATAAGCATAACAAAAATGCTTGTCAAAAATTTAATAAAATCATTATAAACTATATAATGTGATATTTGTATAAGATTTTCCTTCTTCTTGTGGGAGTAATTTTAAAAATCTCTTCACACAATATCTAAAACATCATTGTGGAAAAAACAACATAGACACACAGATTTCTATATCAACATGTGTTTCCAAAGATCTCTAAATGGTGAACCATTTTCATGAAGACTGGAGATTTGACAATGATCCGACATGCCATAGTTTACTAGAGACCATTTTTCATTTTAGTATCCCATTTTAGGATTATTGGTAGATGTCGATAGTAAATATCTATTAATAAAAATATTTTAAAGAATTTTTTCATAAAGATGACACATTACATTTCAACTATATATAAAAAAGTAATAAAAATATTTTAAAGAAATTTTTCATAAAGATGACCCATTACATTTCAAAGAATATATAAAAAAACATTAAAAATATTTTAAAGAAAATTTTCATAAATATGACACATTATCAAAAAACATTATCTAAATAAATTAACACTTTTACATTTATAAATGAAAATTATATAATATATAATATTTTATGGCAAGGACTTCACTACCACATAGCTAGCACTTTTACATTTATAAATGAAAATTATATAATATATAATATTTTACATTTATACCGGGGGAGGCAGGTGCGGGGGGGATTCTCTTGAATCCCGGAGGACGGGTCGAACATACCTTTGCTTGGGGGCTTGGAAGAAGGACTAACAATGAAGCCGAGTGGATGGCCCTCCTTCAGAGTCTGCACATTCTCAGGGAAAATAAAATTCATAAGGCCTTGATTCTGGGGGACTCTAGACATGTCATTTATAAACTAAACATGGGATATAATGAAGGAGCTGTCCAATGT
>LPNX010453465.1:82315-137002 GCA_001517045.1 Pseudotsuga menziesii
TCTGTGGTGAAGGAGAGAGTGGCTATTGCGGCCTTCTCCCCGTGTTCATGCATATCCCTGTCTGCCTCAACTCCTGCAACTCAGAATTCTGGTTTTCGTATTGATAATCGCGCAGCCAGTTTGGTTATAGGTTGTAAGTGCACAGGCTGGAGACACGGCACTGTGGGGACATTAGCTTGCAGTGACAGTGGGCTTAGGTTGTACAAAGAAATTCTGGCTCTTCGTGTGTGTGTTATCAATTCCGTGGCCCCTTTAGGATCTGTTCCCTCTCTCCAAAGGCAGTTCGCCCACATCTCTCTCTGGTCAGCTGTCAGCGAAATGGCGCAGCATGGGGGAAACTCTGATATGATGGACATAAAGAAGAATTTGAGGAGACTCTATGAACTGCTTTCCATGAATGTTATGGACAACAGAGCGACGGCTCAGGTGATAAAGAAGATGGAGGACACAGTTAGTTACACTTCGAACCAGGTGAGCAATCATGATGCTCGTATTGACGACAATGAGAGTCGCCTGCTTGAAATTCAGGGGCAGGTTGAACGAATTGCTGAGGACTTGCAGAAATTCATCTCTATGAATCAGAGCAGCAGAGTCCATGTAGCATCTGGCGACAATGTGCTTCCAATGGAGGAGGAGGCTGTCCTGCAGCCAAGAGGCAATCCTTAGCTCTCCTTTGTATGGCTTAGCTTATATGTTTTTCTGTCTTTTAATTAGCAATCAGTTTGTAAGGGTTTACACAACTCTAGGCTCTATAACTTCTGAACAGTCACATCTTGAATTTTGTAAGGATCTGCAGTGGATGATCCCTTGGTGCTGCCTTTTTTATGAGTGCAGACACTCTATGCTATTTTGCCTGTACTGAATGGCTATGCACAACCACTTTTTAAATATATCTTTTTCTGTTTCTGTAAAAAAATAAAATATATTTTACATTTATACATGAAAATTATATAATATATAATGTTTTATGGCAAGGACTTCACTACCACATAGCCTTGTTTTACCAAGAGTCTAACATGTCATTAATAGTTTTATTTGCATGCTGCACTCCTCGGAGCATGTATACGCGAAGCACAGTGTGTGGCATAACACTAAAAGCACATTAACTTTTCTCATGCATGTGGCTAAGTTGAAAAAAGACATGTACAACATTAAAACAATCAAAAGGGTAACAAGAGGATATGCAGGTTTTTTTTCCCTTTCTTTATTAATTACTCTTGATTCTTTCATTTCCATGTAAAGATCATTTCTTTCATGGATACGTTTTCTTATTCCAAATACAAATATTCTTCCATGAGCCTTAGCAATGTTGTTGATCAACTTCATAATGAGTACTGTTTTACCCACTTCAGCTCCTCCAAATAAACTGATTTTTCCCTCACGACGGTAAGGAGTTAAAAGATCTACTACTTTAATGCTTGTTTTGAAGATGGATAATTTTGTATCCAACTCTATAAAGACGAGAACATATCTTTTTCTTTCTCTTTTTTTTTTGAGGTTATAGTTTTTTGATAATAGGTTGGAATTTTTGAATCAATTGTATAAGAAGTTGAAATAGTTTTTTTTTGGTCTCATAATGTTTAATGAATGCATATCACAGTTCTGTTATATTTTTTTTCACAAATGATATACAATATATCATATATGTAAAAAAATAAAGTAGTAAGGCTTTATGATTTATGTATAAGGTGGTTTATTTTTCAATATAAATGGACTCCGCAATTTTTTTTAAGGAAAGAAAAAACATTAAGACACAGAAAACAACTCTTCCTTATAGAAACACATTACGATGTCCTTATTATTTATAATTGTCATATACCCTTGTTATTTAAAATTGTCATTTTGTTGTTATGTGGCTTTTGGGGAATGATTGTTTTTTATGTGGATTTTATGTCATTTAGGGGTTTCTATTCCATAAGCTCTAAGTTTTTGGGTGATTGTTTTGTATTTTATTAAAAAACAATCCGTAGAGATAATAGTTTATAAAAAGAATAATAATATTAATATTGTTTTTAGATTTTGACAAGTACCAATATTAATTTAAAATGATCATTATGTGCAGTAATAATATCTAATGTCATCTATGCACAAACAAGAAGTATCATTTTTCCTATAAAAAGGAGGCTACTTAGATTGAATTGAAAATTGTTATCATGAGTACCAATATCAATTTAAAGTGATCATTCGTGTGGTAACAAAATCCAATGCCATCCATACACAAACAAGAAGTATCATTTTTCCTATAAATACAAGGCTAACTAAATTAAATTGAAAATTGTTATCATCTACTCAAACTCCTTATTAATAAGTAGTTTGGGTTTTAAATCTCTTTAGTGTACATAATGAAAAATACAACTAACCTAGTTATTATTATGTAATGCCCCTTTTTGAAATTTTATTAAATGACCAATTTTTTTCTCTTTTTCCCCAATTCCGACCTTAACTAGTTTTGATGTCTAGACCTCCAAATTGACCCAAATGCTCCCAAATTTTCTTAGAAGGTATTTGAATGATATTAGAACTTAAATATTATGTTCAGGGATGTTTTATGACCCCCCAATTACTTCTGCAAGCTTGTTTAATGTTCTGTTCAAAGTAGGAGTCTTTATTAGCAAATTGGGGCTCCAATTCCCCCTAGATAATTATCGAAAATGGCTTCTCAAATGGTCCCAAAGTCACTCAAAATTATGAACAGAGGTAGGGGATGTGTAAGGGACATTTTTAAATTCTCATATGCATCATGGTTCAGTTTATATAGGCTGTTGTGACTCTTTCCAAATCAGCTCCCAATGCAATAAAAATGTGTAAAATGGATTCCAATGCTTAAGTAATGAACATGAGACTTGAAATAAACATTAATTAGAGCCCATTAATCATAAATTTATCAGATATACATTCCTCCATTTGAAATAATAAGCATTACCATGGCATATATCAAAATAGAGTGGAAATGGTCATTGTTTGCTCATTAAAAGTCATTTTGACATATAACTCTTGGGTATTTCAACTTGAAACTTCATGAGAGTTAATAAAATAGAATATTTAATAGATTACAAACATAAATATATCAGTAAGAGCTCTCCAAAAGAGTACATGATCTCACCCAATGCGCAATACCTCCATGAGCATGAATATGCAAAGAAAACTGAAAATGGTTAAGAGGAAGTGTTGCAATAGAAGAATCCACATGTTTCCATTTAGCTTACACCTAAAAATAAGACTCCATTAAATATCCATGAAAGACATGAGTGGCCTCTCCAAACACCAACTTGGATGGGAATCTTTCACCCTCGAAATTGGCTAAGGAAAGAAAACTAGTCATCCACTAGCTCTCACAATTCACAAATGACAACTTATCAAATGATCAAAATCCATTCTCTCGGTTTATTCCTGTATTTTATAAAAATTATTAGCCTTCTAAGGTTCCCAATCCATACAAAAAATCAATCTAATTCAAATTAGGGCACGTGCTCATGATTTTCCATGTGTCCTCCCTTTCCTAGCCTTCCACCTTCCCCAAATTCAAGTTGGAGCCCATTGGATGCTCTATTTTGACCTAATATGTCAGATATGTCAGATGTCAGCCTTCATATCTGATTTGTGTCATAGGTGTCATAGCATCTTCATCATTGTTGTTATAGATCTAGGGAATCTAGTCCAAGTGTCTCACTAGCTCCAAAATGACTCTTCATCTCCCATGTAAGTTACATTTCCTCCCAAATTAGACCTATGATGCATATGGCCAAGTGTATTAACCTTATAACTCATCCAAGAACCTTCAAGCTTCCCATGGATTCGAAATTGCAAGAGGAGGATGCCATGTGGTCCAAATTTCTAGCTTGTGTGGGCCCCATAGTCTCCATGTGTCTCAATGCTCCAATGCCACTTCAATTTTCTCTTGTATGTATTTAATAAGATACATTATTAAATATTTATGCCATTCTAATTTCTAAACATCATTTATTATCTCCCTTATTAAAATTCCAAATGTATCAACCCAACCTAGGGAACTAGTAGGATTGATGGAATTGTCCTGCTATGTATTTAGGACATTACAATCCTCCCCATCCAAGATTTCTTATCCTCAAGCAATTTCAGATTTGGATGCTGAAAATTCTTCTCCTCTTACCATGTGGAATCTTCACTTGTTATATTCTTCCATTGTAATAAGTATTCTTTGATAGTTCTGCTTCTCAATCTCCTTTCCCTTGTCTTCAAAATATTTTCGTGAACAAGTGTGAGCTAACCTTCATCATCGAAAGGAGGAACTATTTCTGAAGTGAAAATTTGCTGACCAAAATCCTTTCTGAGACAATAAACATGAAATACATTATGGATTTTACTCCCTTCTGGAAGTTTGAATTCATATGCTACTTCCCCAATCTTCTGAACTTTCTTGTATGGGGCATAGTATCTTGGTTTTAGCTTTTATGCCCCATTATTTTTGAGAAATGTTTGTTTGTATGGCTGCAAACTCAAATATACTAAATCATTAACCTGAAAGGTCCTTTCTTCTCTATTTCTATCTGGATATTTCTTTTGTTGATTTTGGGCAACCTACAAATTATCTTTCAATAGATTTAAAATTTATTGGCTCTATTCCACCCAATATTTAGCTTTTGGAGCTCTACTATCACAAAAGATAATCTCAAAAAAAGGTAAGTGCATCATAGCCATATAATTATTTGAAAGGAGACATCCCTATTGACATATGAAAATTGGTGTTGTCACAAAACTCACGCAAGTGTATCCATTTTTCCCATGATTTTCGCTACTATCCCACATAGTTTCTTAGGTACCCTTCCAACCATTGATTCACCCGCTCTGTTTGTTCATCAGTTTGTGGGTGATAGCTTGTAGTTGGAGTCAGCTAAGTTCCCACCAATCTAAAAATTTCTTTCCAAAAATCACTCATGAATCTACTATCTCTAACACTTACCATACTCTTGGGGAGCCCATGCAATTTGAAGATTTCTTTGAAAAAAAATTCAACCACTTGTGCAGCACTAAAATATGATGCAACAACAAAGAAATGAGTGAATTTTGTCAATCTATCCACTACTACATATATGCAATCCTTACCCAAATATTTGGGCAAACCGATGATGAAATCCATTGAGATACTGCCCCATTTTGCTCTGGAATTGGCAATGGTTGCAATAAACCAGCTGGGCATGTAAGTTCTGATTTTTTTTGCTAACATAAATTAAATTCATTCACATATTTATGTACATATTCCTTCATCCCCTTCCAAAAGAATCTTTGCCTCAATTTCCTATAAGTTTTGAAGATCCCTAGATGGCCAGCTAGTGGGGAATCATGTGCTTCTTGCAAAATTTTGTACTTGAGATTTGAATCTTGAACCAAATAAATTTTGCCCTTATAATATATCAGCCCATTCATAATCCTATAGTTATAATCCCCCTTGATTCCATCGAACACATCACAAGCAAATTTATCTTTGGCATATTCAACTAGTAACATATTTTTCCAATCTTTAGCAATGTCCATGAGAGAAAAAGAAGGTCTTCGAGATAATGCATATTCTACAATGTCATTCTTCCCTTTCAAATATTCAATATCAAAATAATAAGCTTGAATCTTTCTTACCAACTTTTGTTTCCTTTCATTTAGATCATTTTGGATGAGTAAGTGCCTTAGACTATTGTGGTTAGTTTTCACCACAAACGTGTTTCCTACCAAGTATTGTCGAAAATTGGCCAATGCATGCATGATGGCGAACATTTCTTGTCATATATGGAGTAAATTTTTTCTTGAGGCTGCAAATTTCTTCTCTCAAAGGATATAGGGTGTTGGCCTTGCTTTAGTACAACCCCAATTCCTTCACTTGAAGCACCACTTTCAACAACAAAAGGCTTAGAAAAATCAGGTAATGCAAGTATGGGACAACTACTCATTACCTCATTCATTTTTTGGAAGGCCTTTTAAGCCTCTTCATTCCACTTGAAAGCACCCTTCTTAGTCAAACCAGTGAGTGGATATGTCAACTTGGAGAACCCTTTCACAAACTTTCTATAATAGGTCCATATCCTAATGAAGCCTCTTAATTCGGTGATGTTTTTTGGTGATGGCCATTCTAAGATAGCCCTTATTTTTTACATGTGTACTTTCACTCCTTCTTGCCCAATAATTTTCCCAAGATACAATAGTTCCTTCATCCCAAATTCACATTTAGACATCTTAGCAAACAAGGACTGTTCTTGCAAAGTTTTCAACACAACCTCTAGATGTTGCAAGTGCGCTTCCCAAGTTTTACTGTAAATGAGAATATCATCAAAGAAGACAAAAAAAGACCTTCTAAGCTGCTTGCAAAATATTCTATTCATGCATGCTTGAAATGTGGCTGGAGCATTGGTTAACACAAATGGAATAACAAGAAACTCAAAGTGACCATAATGACATCGAAAAGCAGTCCTTTGCACATCTTCTTCCTTCATTCAAATTTGGTGATAACTTGATCTAAGGTCAATTTTGGAGAAATATTTGGCTCCAAATAGCTCATCCATGAGCTCATAAATCCTAGGAATAGGATACCTATTCTTTATGGTCTTCTTGTTCAAAGCTCTAAAATCTATACACATCCTCAAGGTTCCATCTTTTTTCTTTACCAACACTACTGAAGAAGCATAGAGGCTAGAGCTTGGTCTAATGAGTCCCAACTCTAAGATTTCTTGGATGGCCTTATAAATATCATATTTGAATCTCTTGGGATTTATATAAGGTGGTATTTGAATGGGTGGAGTCCCCTGCTCCAAAAAAATGTTGTGCTCAACCCCCCTATCAAGTAGTCTACCATGTGGAAGATCTCTAAAAACTTTTTCATACTTTTTCAATAATTTCTCTATCTCCTTTGGGTGTTCAAAAACATTTATGTTTGGCTTGGGATATGTGATATGAAATTAAGCATCCCATTCTATGTCCCCATGCCTCAATATAGATCTCATACTATTTCAAGTCACTACTTGATTTGGGTAATTGTGCTTCCCTCTCACAACCCTTAATACACATTTCGAATCTTGAAATTTCATCTCAGGAATTTGATAATTTACTATATGCTCCCCTATATAATACAACCATTGCACTACCAAAACCACATTAGTATCAGAAACATCAACCACATAAAAACTATCAACAAACGTATAGTTACCTACTGTGACTTGCAGCTTTGGAACCCGTGTTTTGCACTGCATTGTGTTGTGACCGGGAATGACGATTGTGAAGCCATTGAATGGTTCAGTAGGTATCTTCCTTTTCTCCACCATATCTGCATCAATGAATTTATGTGTGGCTCCTCCATCTACCAAAACTAAATCTCTTTGTCCTAATACCACACCCTTGCATCAAATAGTGTGATAGCGAGGCACTGTTGAAAGTACTACTATTCTTGCTTTGTCCAGTGAAGGATGATTTTCTTCTTGTCTTTCTTCTTCAGTTGTTGTCTCATATTATTCCTCTTGATGTGAATTGTGTCCTTATTCATCCATACCCCCTTCATACTCATCATTATCAGAAAATACTTCTATGTATTGAGCTTTTCCCTTAGTACATTTATGCCCTGGTGTCCATGGTTGAAAGCATGTGAAGCACAATTTTTTTCTCCGAAGTTAATCCATATTGTCATTCTTTCTTATTATTTTAAATTGAATCTCTTTGCAAAGGGTTTGTTGCTGCCTTTCACACACCTGGGTTACGTGGCAGAAATCTTCAAGCCACTTGGTGTGTCCTTGGGGGCAAGTCTCGAGTCAAGGCTGTCACCTTGTTCTTGAAACCTCCGTTCAGGCTAACTCCTAACGAAGCCAAGGGGGGTAGAACCTATTACATTACTAAGGATAATTACTTAGTGTGATAGTGTTATATTGATTAAGTTGTTTAGGAGTTTTGAAATTAACCAGTGGAAACAAAAGATAACAAGATGTAAGATTTTAAGTAGATAAGCACAATAATGATACTCAATATATATATAATCAAAATAATTGATCAAATAAATCACCAGTGCCTTAAATGGAGTCAATAGATAAAATAATGTGCATGCATGCGCTTGAAATAATGTTTTGCAAATGTCTCTTGGTAGATTTTAAATTAATGTGGAATGTGAATGAATTAAATTAGGCAAAAAGGGACTCTAGATATACTCGAGGGGTACTTGGAGTATGTCCAAAAGTGAACTTTCATGGCTACCTGTAAGGTTTTTGTGGGCTGTAATGGAGTCTCAGAGACTATTGTTCATAACTCACCCGCCAGGGTGTGACAAAGATCGGTGCCTCGAGGTCACTTTCCAGTTGTTCCCACTCCTTTGGGTGTTTTTCCACCGCTTATAGATTGTTCGAGGCGTTGGATTTTCGCCTAATGGTTTGTCAATTTGGGAGGTGAAAACTAATTAATCTATTCACTCAAGAAATTTTGATGCAGCTTGACTGATCGGACGAACCACAACCAAGTACAGAGCATACACACTGGAGTCTTTGTTATTTTGAGTAAATTTTAAAAGAGGTGTTCTTATTAAAAAGAAAACCGTCCAGGAACCTCTTTCGTTCCAAGTGGACCTCAAGCAGGGAATAAAGGAGGGGTTTATTTTATTATTATTATTAAAACAATTAATGAAAATGGAATTAGAGATACACAACACCGGTTTTCTAATTACTCCTACTATGCATCTCTTTCCCCTTACGGGTCAATCGGGAAGTCGTGGGGTAAGTAGTATGATTAATTTTGAATTGAAAATATGGAATAATGCAAAATATTATCAAAGTATACTATCTTGTAGATTATAACTACACTATATTAAAAAAAGATGAAAAAATGTAAAAAATGACACGGATGCGAATCCCCCCAGGGGGGATAGAGCCTATTCGAAAAGATTTTCCTTTTCTATTAGCAGCAATTACAATATCAGAAAAATAAAATTAATCCACTTGGTCCTTGTATGGAATTATACCAAAGTTTTACAAATTGCAAAATTTTGAAATTTTGGGAAGACGGAGACCCCCCTAGGGGGTTTCGAATGGTCCGAAAATGCTTTCCGGACAGCACCTCCTCCTCTTTTTTGTTACACCTGATAAAAAACAGAAATATTATCACAGTTAAATATTCCCAAAATTACTTTGAAATTACTTTTGGATGAACAAACGTTTTACCCGTAAATTCTAAGTTAAAACTAGTTTTTAAAGAAGCGGAAAAAGAATCAAGGAAAGCAAGCTTTCCTTGGGATATTGGCCTGATTTTGGGGAAGAAAATATGAAGCACTTAAATTTTTTAATATAAATTTTCATATTCTAAGGAAACAACCATGCATTCAACAAGCTTTAGATCTACTTTCACAGCCTTGAAAAATGACATTTTTCCCTAAAACTAGATCTAGAATGCTTGTAAAATTTCTTTAGGAATGAGATCTAGTTTATGAGATTTAAAGCAGAAAGATATATGTAAAATGAATTCTGAAATTGATAGATCTAAACAATTCTAAAGCTGTAAAACAAGTAACCGGACTGATTTTAAGAAATTTGAAAGAGGAAGAGGAACAAAAGAGCGCTTGTTGCTAGAATGGATCTGCAAAAAAAAACTAGCTAGTGGAATGTTGAGGGACAATGCCTTCACAAAACAGTCATATGCCCAGTAGATTCAAGCTACATCCACAGTTCTTCCAACCCCTGCTACCTGAAAACTAACAAACAATCCTGCACAAAACCTTATGAGATATGGATAGAGATATATGAAAAAAGAGAAGGATTACATGCAAATAAACTTATTTAAACATGTATAATCTGAATCTTCAAACATATATACTATGAGATATTGAAAAATAATTAATCTTACTTGCCCAACTATACTCCTATTGATTCAGCTGAATCATTCAGGCCAGATAGGATTTAGATGCAGAAATTGAGAGAAAGACACCAGTAACAGAAAGCTGCAAGACAATGTTAATTCCACACATATAAGAGCATTACACCGTTTTAGCCTCCAGAGCTTCACTTTATTCCAATAGAAAAAGATATTACACAGTGTTACAACAACAATAGATCCTTAATCCAACTCTAGCTAACTTGGAAAGGACGCAGCCATGCTTTATTTATACAAAAAATTGAAACCCCATCCTAGAGGGGGTGCAAATCCCAAGGAGATAGACAACTGTAGCTGAAGGAGAGTCCATCAATGCCTGATCTGAAGCTAAACTGAGCTTCCAATGAGTCTGCTTGTTAATCGAAGGGCTGATCGAGCTGACACATCAACCTGCTGACTGAATCATCAACCACAGAGCTTCCAGAAGATCCCACATGTGTGGAGGAGAGAGATAGTGCACAATTCCCCATAAAGGAGGCTGAAGTTCAACTCTAGATCTGCCCTGATCACCTCCTTTAGTCAAGGATTTTTCAGATCTAGTCAATCTGGTGCCGATGGGACTGATTTCAATCAAATCGGTTGAGAATCCATTGATCTAGGATTTTGGATTTGCTCCATTATTCACCAATTTATTAACTAAAATAATCAATAATTGATTTTTTGGGGCTTTCTAACCTGAGTGATGGAAAATCACTCAAAACTTGGAAATAGTGGGTTTATGGGTTTACATGGTGCTCTGAGCTTGAAAATGAGCACCCACATGACTGAAACTAATTATTTGGCCCACTTTTATTACAAAACCAAATTTTCTAATTAGACTATTAAAAAATAGCCTAAGTTTTGTGGAAAAATTAAAATTAAAAAAAACTTAAAAAATTAAAAAAATTAAAAAACCTACGGGGACTTAGACATGTTCATATGACTCAACAATGATTCCTAGCATGTTTATACATTGACACATAGACTCTAATAACTTCAATAGTCCTAAATGCCAAGACGACCACCCCAACTTTGGAGGTATTGAGTGAAAAACTCAGAAATGATAAGTCGTGTATTCAACAACCAATAATAACCAAGGGAAAAACACCCTGGGTTGATCGGATTGACAAATAAAGTATAAGAGACCGAGTCTTTTATAGACACTATCATGCTAGAAAATCTTATTACAACTCCCCCATGGGGTATGAACATGTGATACGGTACAACAAGCACTTCCCAGAAGCACTTCTGAAGGTCTTCTGAAGTCCGAACAAATCATCTTTGTTCAGTTCACCAGGCTCACTTGATAAAAACCACTAAGTACAACTTAGGTGGTAACATCTGGCTCAAACTGCGGGACGTGTGATTGATCTGGTCATAGGGCAAGGAGAGGATACGAGAACACCAGAATCTCTGGTTCATACACCCTGTAAAAACAAATCAACTTGACAAGAAAGCCTTAGTAGCACAAGCTTCATATAAAATCCAAATGAACCATTAAGCTGATTTATTTAAACAAAAAAATGTAGCTAACTAATGAAAGAAAAGTTTGATTATAGCTAAGTAAAAACTAAAATGCAGAAAGTAAATGCTCTTTTTTAAGGAGCTTGTTTTCCTACTCTAAGCATGATATAAAAAAGGGTTAAGTGTAATCAGAAATCCAATGTAACCACCTAAGCATTTTATTAACATAAAAAAATTCCTCGTCTTTGGTTATCGGCCAAAGTAAGGATACTTCATTTAGAAAATGCAAACCTGCGTGATGATCCGGAATAGGAAGAATGAATGGGAAATCATAGCCATGAATAAAGTCATTAAAGTTCTTCCCAAACTGGTAGGTGCTCGCGCAGGCTGCTTCCATCCATGACTAGATAGGACTGATATACCAATCGACAGGATGAGGTAGATCGACTACATCATTATACTGATCATCAAGGCTTACTGAATGATGACTCATTGTATAAGCACCAAGCTGCACCAAATCATAAGCAACCTCTATATGTGAAGAGGATGGCTGAGACTGATATTCCGCTAACTGCATCACATCTGACTTTTCACAATACCGCTTCTCAATGTCTTCATCACTGATACCTTTGTGCGGCTCTACATGATATGACTCTGGATGATCATGTGAAAATTTTGAATGCTCCTCTTCCATAAAAAGATTTTCCCAGGTATCTACACTCCCTTCTATGGATGTATCGTTGATTGGACTTCCACAAATTTTTGAATAGACACTCCCCTTGTTGGACATATCATGGATGGGATTCTCAATAATGTTTTCACAAGTTGGACTATCTATGAAATTCCAATAGTCATCACTCCCATCCATGTCATATGTGAGAGAGTCTTCCTTGCTGGTATCACATCCTGAGATATAACTACCCTCCTCCTGTTCATAATAATCATCCTTCAAAGTTTTGGTTTCAAAGATATTATGAGAATTTAAACTTTTCAAAACTTCATCCTTAAGTGACGAACATAGAGGAGTGTCATCACACACATTATAAATTTCTTCATAATTGTCAATCTCTGTAATGGTTTCCTCATGAGGGATTTCTGGACAAATATTAGCATTGCAACAATCTTGATAAAATCTCAAATATTCAATGTTTTCAGCTATGGTGACATGAGGAGAGTCTTCAACAATGTGTTCAATCATGGGCTCCTCTTCAATTAAATGTTCAAGAAGTGATTCCAAGTCTTCAATACTTTGTATCATGGAAAAAGGTCCATCATATGTTTACATATGATACTCTATCCCAGATAGGTAGAAGGTACATATATTTTCAAGGAACTTTTTCAAACCATTCATACTACCCCTACCATCATGCCACTGCTCTAAAAACATCCAAAGGAAGCTTGGAAAAGAAGTTATACATTTATTAGGAAGGCCCTGATAGAACCAACAACAGGCCTCACCCCAAAAAGTACCAGCAAACATTTCCATCATATTGTCTGCATGAAGCACATTGGAGTCAACCATCAACTGAAGGAAATATTTGACATGCCAGATGGCCGAATCACCATAATTTCCATGAAATACTGGAAGCCATTTATATGCATTCCCCACACCATCACAACAATTAGGAAAAACCGGGATGTTTAAGAAATCGATAGGCTGAAAAAGTTTGGTTATTTGGGCACCATATTGCTCCTTTAATTCATCCATATCAAAAATTAATAGTATGCATTTGATATAACCATTAAACCTTGTACTAAAAAGGTGGAGCTGTCAAGTGATGAGCTTTAGAGGTTTTAATATGTCGCATGGGCTCATATTATGAGATAACAGGGTTTTATCCCTTCAATGGAGTCGCCATGTGAGAATTAAAATATACATTTAAGAACTCTCACAAAAATATTTTTTGCTTTTCTTTATAAAAATAAAAACTGAAAGAAGTCATTGAAGTTGCTAGATGAAAACCAAAGATCTACTCTAAGCATTCATCAAAGAAAGCAAAAACAAAAAAGGAAGAAAACAAAAGTCGTACTTCGGGAATAAAAAGATTTATCCCCGACAACGGCACCAAAAAGTGTTTTCTCCTTTCACACACTTGGGTTACGTGGTAGAAATATTCAAGCCACTCGCTGTGTCCTTGGGGGAAAGTCTCAAGTCAAGGCTATCACCTTGTTCTTGACTCCTCCGTCCAGGCTAACTCCTAACGAAGCCAAGGGGGGTAGACCCTATTAAATTACTAAGGCTAATTACTTAGTGTGATGGTGTTATATTGATTAAGTTGTTTAGGAGTTCTTTGAAATTAACCAGTGGAAACAAAAGATAACAAGATGCAAGATTTAAAGTAAATAAGCACAATAATGACACTCAACATATATATAATTTAAAGAATTGAGAAAATAAATCACCAGTGGCTTAAATGGAGTCAACAGAGAAAATAATGTCCTTGCATGTGCTTGAAAGAATGTTTTACAAATGTCTCTTGGTAGATTTTAAATTAATGTGGAATGTGAATGAATTAACTTAGGTGAAAAAGGGGACTCCAGATATACCTGAGGGGTACTTGGAGTATGTCCAAAGGTGAACTTTCACGGCTACCCGCAAGGTGTTTTTGGGCTGGAACGGAGTCTCAAAGACTATTGTTCATAACGCACCCGTCAGGGTGTGACAGAGATTGGCACCTCAAGGTCACTTTCCAGTTGTTCCCACTCCTTTGGGTATTTTGCCACCGCTTATAGTTTGTTTGAGGCGTTGGATTTTCGCCTGATGGTTTGTCAATTTGGGAGGTGAAGACTAATTAATCTAGTCACTCAAGTGCTTTTGATGCAGCTTGAGTGATCGAACGAACCACATCTAAGTACAGAGCATACACACTAGAGTCTTTGTTATTTTTAGTAAATTTTAAAAGAGGTGTTCTTATTTAAAAGAAAATCCTCCAGGAACCTCTTTCGGTCCAAGTGGACCTCAATTGGGGAATCAAGGAGGGGTTGATTTTATTATGATTATTAAAACAATTAATGAAAATGGAATCAGATATACACAACACCGGTTTTCTAATTAGTCCTACCACGCGTCTCTTTTCCTTTACGGGTCAATCGAGAAGTCATGGGGTAAGTAGTATGATTAATTTTGAATTGAAAATATGGAATAATGAATAATATTATCAAAGTATACAATCCTGTAGATTATAACTACACCCAATTGAAAAAAGATAAAAAAATGTAAAAAATGACACGGACGCAAATCCCCCCAGGGGGGATGGTGAATAGGCTCAAAAGAGCCTATTCGAAAATATTTTATTTTTTGTTAACAGAAATTACAATATCAGCAAACTGAAATTAATCCACTTGGTCCTTATATGAAATGAGACCAAAGGTTTACAAATTGCAAAATTTTGAAATTTTGGGAAGACGAAGACCCCCTAGGGGTTTCGAATGGTCCAAAAATGCTTTCCGGACAGAAAATCCTCCTCTTTTCTGTTACACCTGATAAAAAACAGCAATATTATCACAGCTAAATATGCTCAAATTGAAAGTACTTTTGGATGAACAAACGTTTTACCCAAAAATTCTAAGTTAAAACTAGTTTTTAAAGAAGCGGAAAAAGAACCAAGGAAAGCAAGCTTTCCTTGGGATCTTGGCCTGCTTTTGGGGCAGCCAATATGAAGCACTTAAATTGATGAATATAAATTTTCATATTCTAAGGAAACAACCATGCATTCAACAAGATTTAGATCTACTTTCACAGCCTTGAAAAATGACAATTTTCCCTAAAACTAGATCTAGAATGCTTGTAAAATTTCTTTAGGAATGAGATCTAGTTCATGAGATTTAAAGAAGCAAGATATATGTAAAATGAATTCTGAAATTGATAGATCTAAACAATTCTAAAGCTGCAAAACAAGTAATTAGACTGATTTTAAGAAATTTGAAGGAGGAAGAGGAACATAAGAGCGCTTGTTGCTGGAATGGATCTGCAAAAAAAAACTAGTTAGTGGAATGCTGAGGGACAATGCCTTCACAAAATAGTCGGATTCCCATTGGATTCAAGTTAGATCCACAGTTCATCCAACCCCTGCTACCTGAAAACTAACAAACAATCCTGCACAAAACCTTATGAGATATGGATAGAAATATATGAAAAAAGAGAGGGATTACACGCAAATAAACTTATTTAAACATGTATAATATAAAATCTTTAAACATATATACTATGAGATATTGAAAAACAAGTAATCTTACTTGCCCAACTATACTCCTATTGATTCAGCTGAATCATTCAGGCCAGATAGGATTTAGATGCAGAAATTGAGAGAAAGACACCAGTAACAGAAAGCTGCAAGACAATGTTAATTCCACACATATAAGAACATTACACCGTTTTAGCCTCCAAAGCTTCACTTTATTCCAATAGAAAAATATATTACACAGTGTTACAACAGCAATAACTCCTCAATCTAACTCTAGCTAACTTAGAAAGGAGGAAACCATGCTTTATTTATACAAAAAATTGAAACCCCAGCCCAGAGGGGGTACAAATCCCAAGGAGATAGACAACTGCAGCTGAAGGAGAGTCCATCAATGCCTGATATGAAGCTAAACTGAGCTTCCACTAAGTCTGATTTTCAATTGAAGGGTTGATTGAGCTGACACATCAACCTACTGACTGAATCATCAACCACAGAGCTTCTAGAAGAGCCCACACATGTGGAGGAGAGAGATAGGGTGCAATTCCCCATAAAGGAGGCCGAAGTTCAACTCTGGAGCTGCTCTGATCACCTCCTTCAGTCAAAGATTTGTCAGATCCAGTCAATCTAGAGCCGATGAGACTGATTTCAATCAAATCGGTTGAGAATCCATTGATCTAGGATTTTGGATTTGCTCCATTATTCACCAATTTATTAATTAAAATAAGCAATAATTGATTTTTTGGGGCTTTCTGACTTGAGTGATGGAAAATCACTCAAAACTTGGAAATAGTGGGTTTATGAGTTTACATGGTGCTCTGAGCTTGAAAATGAGCACCTCCATGACTCAAACTGATTATTTGGCCCACTTTTATTACAAAACCAATTTTTCCAATTAGACTATTAAAAAATAGCCTAAGTTTTGTGGAAAAAATAAAATTAAAAAAAAAACTTAAAAAATTTAAAAATTTAAAAACCTAGTGGGACTTAAACATGTTCATATGACTCGACTATGATGCCTAGCATGTTTATACATTGACACATAGACTCTAATGACCTCAATAGGCCTAAATGCCAAGCCAACCACCCCAACTTTGGAGGTATTGAGTGAAAAACTCAGAAATTATAAGTCGTTTATTCAACAACTAATAATAAGCAAGGGAAAAAACTCCCTGGGATAATCGGATTGACAAATAAAGTCTAAGATACCAAGTCTTTAACAGACACTATCATGCTATAACATCTTATTACAACTCCCCCATGGGGTATGAACATGTGATATAGTACAACAAGCACTTCCGAAGGTCTTCTGAAGTCCGAACAAATCATCTTTGTCCGGTTCACTAGGCTCACTTGATAAAAACCACTAAGTACAACTTAGGTGGCAACAGGGTTCTTATCAGGTGCAATTCTTTTCCAAGGCTTCTTTTCAAATTTGAAGTTAGGCTTGGGAGAAAATCTTGTTATAGAAAGCACATTTTGGAGATCTCTAGTCAAGCTCATTGCATATTTTAATGTAGTGGGCTTGTAGATTTGACCAAACCTTTTAAGGTTTCACCCAAACCTTTAGTGAACAGCAATACTAACCTTCCCATAGAAACATCATCCACCTTGATTGATAATTTTTGAAATTCCATCATATAATCAGTCGGCATTTCAACTTGCTTCAATTGTGCTAGTTCTTTGAAAGACAATTCAGGATCTTTTTGCTCAAATATATCTAGCACCTTGTCAATAAACTCTCCATATGTGTTGACCTGATCATGACCCAAAGTATTTAGGCCATGGAACCGCCATTAATTGGCATCTCCTTCCAAGTGCAATATGGCCATTTTTAAGGCATATTCTTCCATCATTGGTTTTAATTGAAAATACACATCTAATTTTTGCACCCAAGTGTTAGTAGAAATTTGAGGGGAACCATAAAAAATAGGTAGTGGTACTTTACTAATTGTTATTAGCCAAAATGGCACTTCTCCGTCTGAGTGCCGACATTCACCACGTTGGTACAAAAAAGGACAATTTGGATTGAAGTGGCCAAAACACTATAGATGTACATGACCTTTGATGCATTATCTTCAGATCAACCTTATATATTTTTATTTTGAGTTTTGGGATGCATACGTGACTATGTGCATTGCAACTTGCATGTCATACATGCCTATGTGCATTGCAACTCACGTATACCTTGCATACACGAGTTCCCTTTGAGCAACCCGTGTGTCATACACGCCTTACCTATATTAATACTCTTGTATACCTTAATTCGACATTAAAAAATATAAATCAAGATTAGATGAGATTAGTTGGGCCCTAATCCATAACTATCCCAACTATCTCGACCATCCCAACCTTCGAAACCACTCTATTTCCCAAAGTATAAATAGAGGCCTTGTGATGGGGCTAATCAATCAATTTTTGGAGAAAATTTTTATGCTGGTGGTATACCTTCAGATTCTTGGAGCATCAAAATCCAGAGTCCTCGGTTGTAGAGGAGTCCTTGTGTCAGAAGCTGGGTTGTATTCTTTACTATTCACCATTTGCTAATAAAGAGAATTCTTCTTCCAATCTTGTGTTTTGCTTATCTCATGTATATTGGTTTGATGAATATGTTCAATTATGTTATTAATATGCTTTTCATCTAACCTTTGATTTATATATGTATGAGATATTTCTTGAAGAATTAGCTCTTTACAAGTGAAGAGAAGCATCCCTAGAAGCTTTGGAGAGGATTGGAGTGAGAGACGACCAATCTTGGATCAACCGTCATAAACCAGGTAAGCCAAGATATCTTCCTATTCTCATTCCAGTTTCTATAAAAGCTAAATGTCTGCAAGTCTAATAGTAAGTTGGTAACCCCAAACCCTAGGTTACAAGGGTGAAATGACATGTACAACAAAACTAGCGACTTCGCTGGGGAGCCCAGCCTGCCGTGGGTTTATCCTGTAGGTTCTTTACCAGTCTTTGTTCTGATTCTGAGTGTGGTCTTTTTATCTTGCTTTTGATTTATAGTGTAGTGTTCCTAGAATCCTTTGCTATTTCTTTTTTTTCTTTTTGAAAAAAAAAATAGTTGTATACGCGGGTTGTTGTTATACACAGTCACGTATAGTTCCTTGTATACGCGGGTTTCTCTATAAGACAGATGCGTATGGTTCGCGGGTTTCTTGCATACACAATTGTGTATATCCTATAGCAGCATAAATTTTGGGTAGGGTTTTCTTGTTCCTGTCTTTTTTAGATTTTTTTCTTGCTTGGGAGTCTTCTGATTTTGGCATGACTCTATGAGTCTAAAAGTCTTGCGTGTCCCACCTTGTGCTTTTCCTCAAGCCTTTGAGATTTTTTGTTTGAATTTTCTTTCATCTCGTGATTTGAAGTTGGTCGTCCTGCCTAGTTTATAAGTTCAGTGCTTTGTGTCTAGGTCAGTGATCAGGGCTTTGGATACTTTATATTATGTACTACATTTTGCAGTGTCAGTTTGACATTTGTTCTTTTGTGAATCTAGTGGAATTTTTGAGTTCAATAGTTTCTCCAAGTTAGTTTTTTTTTTAGTCTTCTTCTTGATTGGTTGAAGTTGGTTATTTTGGGTCCTTTATGCTTCATTTTACTCATTATATGCTCTGATTATTCAAACTTTCTCAAAAAAATTGCATTTAGTTGCATTGTAGTTTTTGAAGAATTTGAAAAAGTGAAGAAAAACAAATCTTATACTCTTGCATGTAGTTGCATTTAGTCATTTTCTTTTCAGTATTTTTCAAATTAAATTTCAAAAATTATAAAAAAAAAGTCTTAGTTTTCTCGCACTTAGTTTCAATTTCATTAGCTTATATTTCCAAAAAGAAAAGAAATTTGGTTTAAGTAGTTGCAATTTGCTTTATACATCATTTTGCTTTTTCTTCTCGAGTCTATAACATCACAATATTTCATGCCACTTACCTTCTGACTAAGAAAAACCCTTAAAATGAACGATATAATTTAAAAATTATTAGTAAGTTTTATTTTATAGGCTCATACATCAACTAGCTTAGGCTAGACTTGTGGAATAGGGATTTTAAACTCTCCACAAGTATTTAAATTCAGATGTAGTTGACCAATCGATAGGTAAACCCTCTTCTATGTTGATTGTATCTGGGAAGCTCCTCTTAAACAGGAATTAAGCATAAGGCCACGTGGAGGCTTGGATTAAGGAGATAATCCTCTGCTTCCTTGTCAAAGCGTAGACCAAGGTTTTTGCGCATCTGGGGACTTCTGTCTTTCGACAAGGTTTGAGACTTTACTACCCTGCCCATGTGTACGAACCAGGGTTATGACTGTCCCCCCAGACTATTAATATAGTTGTGGTATGCTTTAGTCTCTTTCACATCTAGGGTTCATACATAGGTACACCGGAAGGATATTTCTGGTTGACCTTGGACGGGCTTGGAAGGTAACACTGGTAGAAGGTGTGGGAGGGTGGTGGGCGATTCCTTCGCTTGTACCTAAGAACATCTACAAGGATTCCAAGTAATTGTCTCTTGGATCTCTTCTGGAAATCATATCTTATACCCCTTGTGTTTTTGTGGCTTTAGGATTGTTGTGTGGTTTGTTTGTGTTTAGCTGACCTTAGGGTGTGAAGAGTCAAATTTTCAATCATGGAGGATCAACCTATCAGAAGGTCAAGAAGGTTGCAAAACCTTTCTCCCTTTACTACAATGGAGCTTCCACCACTCCCTCAAAGGTGAATATTAGACACGGAAGGTTCTTTTGAACCGGTAGGAATTAGTGAAGTTCTAGGTGAACCAAAACTTATAACAAACCAGGTTGATACAACCATAGTAGAGATAGAAGACTTGCAGGATGACGAGTTTGCAAGAAACTTTAATTCACCTCTTACTGACCTAAACAATCCTGTGATCATCCAGGTACATCCTTTTAATTCACCCGTGATTGGTGTTCCTGTGAGTAGACTTATGGCTAGTGCAGGAGAAATTCCATCTACCCCCATCCCAGCTATTCCCGATGAAGGAGTGCCACCTCCCCTAGTTGGTACACCTAGAACAAGTATACTTGCTACTCCCTTAACTCCATCTAGTCGAGTGGTTCAACCACTGACTTCCACAAATGTGGCAAGTACTTCTGGTGGGATGGTCACTAGGATTCCTAGTGTACCTTCTACTTCACCTTCTTTTTCACACATTGCTCAGAGTGGTCCTATTGGATCCTCTTCATTTGTATAGGGTTTTCCTTGGAATGGGGGGCACATTCCCCCACCCACTCCATATGTAGGCCCCACACCTGCATATGTAGGGGTGTAGTTTGGAAACACTAACCCTTATGGTCAAGGTTTTCAAACGTCAGTTTTGGCTCCTTTCACGAGCTCTCCTTTCTCACTTTTTAGCTGAGGGATACCTGCTCCTGTTTTCCAAACTCTAGTTTCAACTGGAGCAGCTCAAACCACATACATTACACCACATATGAATAATCCACTAGCTTATGGGTGGAATCCTTTCCAAAGTAGCCCGACTACTTCACAACCGGTAGCTGGGGAAGACCCCACCTTTACATTTGGGAACCAGGGGGCAAGTCCTTCCACTTCCCAAGCTCATAGTCTTCAGGCTCCTATTAGGCCCAAACTTCCTTTCCTGGAAACTTTGAACTTGCCATACTTGTCCAAGTTAATGAATGGCCCGGTGAAACATGATGCCACCTGGCCGCCTGTCCCTACCAAATTACCCTCGGATATCCAAAAATTTGAGGGAAAAGTCATGGTGAATACCCAAGGTCTCATATCACCACCTTTTGCTTGTGGTTCTCTTCCAACTCGCTGAATGATGACATCGTTTGGTTGAGATTGTTCCAAAGAACTCTGGTGTTGCAGTAAAGTGGTAAATTGAACTACCATCTATTACGTTTGATAGTTTTTGGGACTTAGATAATGTTTTCCTTAACCATTTCCAACTTCCTGTCCAATATGATGTCAGCACATACTTATTGTCCACCTTTCCGTAGGACAAATCCACTCATATTTTGGATCATATCCAAGAGTGGCGAAGGCAAAAAACTCTCCACTATCCCTCCCGTGTTTTTGTTAGAATGGTTCCTTAAGTCCTTATTGTCGTATATATCTAAGGATGTATCAACTTCAAGAGTAACCAATGAGGAAGAGGCTATCATCAGGGCCTAGCAGTTAGATTTGATATACTCTCAGTCTGGGAATCTATATGAAATCATCCCTGATGCACCACGACCAACACATAATGTCGAGAAACCTAATCCTGGACCCCATGCCAATGGTGTGGTTGGTTCAGTTAAATCTCCCACTGTAGAATAATTGGTAAAACAACTCCATGAGTTTTCCGTTAAATAGTCTACAACAGAGGCAAAAAAGGCTACCCCCTCATCTCAAAATGCAAACGTTTTTGCTCAATCCTCCGAAAAGGGAAATCAGTAGCCCGGTGGGAAAAAGAAAGAGGGGAAGAAAGGTGAGGGAAAACAAAACAATGAAAAACCCACAAATAATGTTGATGGGGGTAAAAAGGAGAAAAGGAAGATGAAATTTCCTTGTAAGTTGTGCCAGGAAGACCACTTGACCCACCAATTCCCTCTTATGGATCAAGCTCAAAAGCTGCTAAAAAATCAACAACAAGTTGTTGCAAAGGATCCTTTTCCCCAAGGACAAAATGCAGCTTCAGTTTCTAACATAGTAGGGTGCACTGTTAATTCCCCTGACCAAAACTATATCAACATGGTTCGATCCCAGACCTTGCTCTAGACTAGAAACAAGAACTATGAGACAGAGGATCCTAAGAAGGGTAAGTCTATAGGTGAAACTTTAAACCCTCTCACAATTGAAAAACATGTTGAAACTATGCCTAAGATACCAAAAGGTGTTTTCTAGAAAGCATTGCACAATCCTAATGCTAGCGCTACAACCAATTACTCTGTAGTTGAAGATTTAGCCCAAACCCCTTGTGCGATGTCAGCTTTGGTGGTGTTACAGAGTTGTCCCGCCCAACGAGATGCACTCTTAGTAGCCTTAGGTAGTATGGATTCATTGAGCCTCATGGTGAAGTTTAATTTGTCTGATGTCAAAATTCTCCCATCGTGTCATGTGGCCTTTTTGATAGATGTCATCCATGGCGGAAAAACCATTAGAAGGTCAGTTGTTGATGAGGGTGCTTCCACATGTGTCATGTCCTTGTCTTGTTGGAAGGCTCTTGGATCTCCAGAGTTAGTTCCATCAAACACCCTCCTTACTGCTTTCGACAGAAGGTCATTTCATCCACATGGTATCCTACCAACTTTTGAGATAAAGTTGGAACAGAAGGCAGTGTCTGTTGAAGTAGAGGTAATAGATGTACCATTGGATTACAACTTGATTCTGGGGAGAAGTTGGACTTATGCCATGTCTACTATTTCATCGGTCGTTCTTCGGGTGGTAGTGTTTGTTGATCCTAGATTTGTTATCATTTTTTGCAGTTAAATTATTCATTTAAACACATATTTTATTATCTTTTGTATATTTTATGACACGCATATTATTATTCAACCTCAGGTATGAGTGTATTTAAGGTTTATATGAAATTTTTTATTTATCATTTTTTATGGTTTTATTAATTAAAAATAACATTATTAAAGTGCATTTGATATATTAATTGATTTATATATTTGTTTGCAGAATTTATAATCTTTTTGGGCTAAATTAATAAATAGAACACATTCAGCCTGCCTTTCGCACAACATGTCCAACTCAACATCTAGCTCATCATCTAGCCCGTTGCGTGAAAATCACTCGTGGTTTCCTAGATGTTGAAATGTGTTGTTGTAGACTGCAACCCTGAAGCATGCCAGCAGAAAAACACTCCCTTCTCCCTAGATTGACGCCCAGCGTATCCAGCTCACGGCCCAACCTCCCGTTCAGCTCTCCATCCAGATCGCCCATCAGACTGCATGCTGCTGAGAATTAATTTCAGGCATTTAAAAATTGAAACAACTGCAAACAAACTGTTATGCATGTGTCTGGGTGATGAATCTGTGTTCTAGATGTTTTCTAGCCTACATTCTCCTTTGCTCGCCACCACATGAACCATCCACGCGCTGGATTGATGCATTCAACCCACTCTCTAGAATATTCACCACTACGCTCTCCTCTATTCACCATCAGTCACCTGCTGTGCTCAGGAAGGAACTTGTGCGCCACCTCTACAAATCGTTCACGTTGAAGAGAATCCTATGTGCCACCTCTGAAGACTGTTCACGCTGAATAAGGAAGATGCCTGCGTGTTGGACTGTGATCAGTTAAATGACTTTAAGATCGACTAAATTTAGAGAGCAGTCGACCACTAAAGGGTCGACCTGCTCATCCCTGTAAATCAATATATATAGTAGCCTCTATGAGAGAACTGGAGTTAGCTAGAAAAATCAGTCAGTTAGCAGAGTTAGGAGAAGAGTTCCTGTTGTGATTTACTCTTGAACATTGTATTTCTCTTCCACCATCTGAATAAAGAGCTGTATGTGTTGCTATTGAAGATTGTGTTTAAGTAGAAGTTAGCCAGGCATATCACCCCTGATTGTTGAGAGGGTCCCTCATCAACCAAAAGTTTATTTTCTAGTTTATTTCTTTCATTTTTTGTTGTAGCTATTTTAAATGATAGTCTATTTTATTTCTGTAATGCAATTTGATTTCTAAATTAGATAGTTAACTGTGCGCATAGTTTGTTTCCAGCTTTGCTTTCAGTCATTTCATTTTCAGTCTATTGTTCAGCTTATTTGCAAGTTAGATAAAATAGATTGTTGTTTATCAAATTAAGTAGATTTAATTATGTCTATTTAATTTATATTCTAATTATCAGTTTATGCAATTCACATTTCAGTTTATTAATATGCAATGGTTTCTTTATGCTTATGTTTATGAATTTGCTTAAGTTTATTTTATTGTTAGATTTGCTTAGTAAGTAGGCTTGTTTATTGCTTTATGAATTAGAATTACATGTGCATGGCTTCAGCTGAAGATTAGTTCATTTAGGTTAGTTTTTACCATTTCAACTGTGCAGCCTGTCATTCGGACAACCTGTTCAGTCTGTTATTCAGCCACCCCTTTCAGACCCATAGTTCAGTCTGTCATTCATCCCTTTGTTCTGTTTTTAGTGTTTTTTTTTATGTATTTTGAGATTGTTTTTAGTTTTATTTTGTTAATGTCTGAATTATGTTTTGACTATAATAGTTAGGTATTAGTTTTGTTTAACATTAAAGTTAAAGTTTAATCGTTTTAGGTTATTTAATAAAGTTTTATTATTTTCCTTATTTCTTTTTGCTTGAATGTGTGTCAAGTTGTTTTTGTTTCTTGAATGTTATTGTTGATTTTGTTTTAATACTGTATTATTTCGTATTTATGTTTTTTTAGATTGATTTATTTGTTTGCATGTGAGATTTAGTGTTATATGTGTTTTCTTTGGTATGTTTTTAGGTTGCCTCTTTTATGTTGTGTTATTGTTGAAATAACTTGTAGGACAGAACCTAAAGATATTTCTTTTATTAAGTTTTCTACTTGCTTCCTTTATTAAGTTTTCTACTTGCTTCCTTTATCAAGTTTTCTTTATTAAGTTTTCTACTTGCTTCTTTTATTAAGTTTTCTACTTGCTTCTCTTATTAAGTTTTCTAGTTGCTTATGATTTAAGTTTTCCTTGTACTCTAGTTTCCCATTTGAATAGTTAATTGTTGATTGTATTTCAGTTTAAAGTTTATTATCAATTATTTAGTTTATTATTTTGTCTCAGTTTAATTACTTTAATAATTGCATTTTTGGGAGTTTGACTCGATTTTTTCATTTTGAAAGATCTTTCGATCTTTTTTTGTTAAAATATTTACACGAGATCCTCTACCTTCACATATAATTTGTTTCAACTCTAAGCTTACCAATCTTATATAACACCCAACACTTTTGGCACCATTACCGGGGAGTTGTTCTGTAAGGTAGAGTAGAATTCTTTATGAAGTTTAGTAATAGGTTGGTAGTGGGGGAGCGATAAGACGAGAGGTAAGAACCTGCACATCTCTTATAACATGCATCCCCAAATCCAACAATAGTAGTAGCATAGGTTTTCTTTAGTTTAAAATTATTTCATGAGTAGAATTAGAGATCCTCATGGTATATTTGTCAAGACCGAAAAAGTTATTGAAGTCTCTACTAACTACCGTAGGGGACGTAATTCCCCAACTACTAACTCACTAGAAAGGTATCGAAAGATTCCTATAGGAAGTATTTCTACCCTAAAACCTAAAGAAAATCCCTTAAAAGATCTTACTAGAGAATCCATAGAAGGAGAAGGAACCTTGGCAGAAGGTCCTAAGGACCTCGTTCCTGAGGAAGTTCAAGAGGATCAACCATTAGAAAACCCTAGCCCTCCACCAGTTTCAAATCCAATTAACACAACTTTCTCACTAGTATGAGATCTGAATTTCATTGACTTTGTTGATCCTACTCAAGTAAAAGCTCTCTTTGGAACCTTAGTAAATCTAGTTATCTTGCAAATCGAAACTTCTACTGTAGAACCTACTATCCCTCTAGGATTCCATAAAAACACAGTTGATCAGAGGAAGATCTCTCTCGAAAAAGAACATTGGGACGCTCCATTATCACCTCGAAAGGATCCTCCTAAATATATTTGCGTTAAGAATATAGCTTATATGGAGAGACGGGGAGAAAATGAAGACCATGATAAATTTAGAAATGAAGAAGGAGAAGGGAAAAATCGAACTGAGGCTACCTTTGGGTTCCCTATCTTAGATACAATGCAGGATGTAACTATGAAAAACATCCCTCCTTCCTCCTTTCCTACTTTCTATGGAAAAAGATATGAGGACCCAGACACATTCTTGTTCAAGTTCGATATCCTTTGTAGAAGTTACAATTATCTACAAGATGCTCACAAACTAAAAATATTTCCTTCTACACTAAAGGATTCTGCCTTGAGATGGTTCATGGGATTAGGAGAATCTACTATCAGGACTTGGGATGATGGGAAAACCTCATTCTTGCGAAAATATCAAGAATACTTCAAACCTAAGGACTCTTGACATGATATATTCAAGATACAACAACTTGAAGATGAGAGCCTAGAGGACTATCTCGAGAGATTCATTTATACATTACATAAGTCTAAATATAATGACCTTTGAGAAGATGCAGTACATACACTTTTTTTTAAGGGAATCTCCGAGGACTTGTTAGAAAGTCTTAATATCATGGTAGCTGGCAATATTTATCATAAAAATTTTGCACAGATCGGTGATATGTGTAAAAATTATTCTAGGAGTAGGGGAAAAGTTATGAAAAAATTTCGAGATCCTTTTAGTAGAAATATAAGAGGAAATGTTCCTAGTTCAGGAGGAATTACAAGAGTAGATATAGGAAACCTGTTGGAGAATTTTAAGACGCATATCTTAGGAGCAATGGGTTCTCAACTAGATGCTTTACAAGCCAAGAAGAGGCAGGATGAAGAATGAGCAACAACGAGTATCTTTTGTCCAAGACGTAGAGCTAAACATCCCCAAAGGGAATGTCCATTAAACAACATCCTTTTATGTCACATCTGTACATAGCATCCAATGGATAATTTCCCATCCTTTCCTGGATTGCAAGCCATCTATAAGAGTGGGGATGTAGTTGAAACATATAGGAGGCCTCCTTGGCAACCTAGAGACCAACCAACATATCCAAACTTTCCACCACAACCTCCACTCTATTATCCTCTGTATCAACCACCTAAACAATGGAACAATTCCAGCTGGCAGGATTGGCCACCTTAGTATCCTCCTCCTCAATTTCCACAACAACAATATTGGTCACAAGGATGGACAGAACAACCATATCCTCAACCACAACCTGTCCCTACACCTAATCATCCTTATCCTTAGAATCAAACAAATTTCCAGCAAATGTCGCTTGGATTTGTACCTCCAGTTTCTTTTATCACACAACAACCTCATCACTTTCAGAATGAAAATCCTCCTTGGCCGAAATTATTACCTACAAAACCAATACCTAACCCTAATAATAAACCAACTCAAGCTATTAACAGCATTGAGTTGCAAACTCTTCCATCATACCTTATTTCGACTGTACCTGTACATGAAATTCAATTACGATCAGGAAGAGTTGTGAATAATAAAACCAAGTCATCAGTCATCATTCAGGAACCAAGTGAAGAAGAAGAAGATTCAAGTGAGCCCATGAATGATGCTATTTTGGAGGATGTGAACATTCCAAAGGTTCTAGTACACACCCATCCTCCACAAGAAACTATTTAGTAGCAAAGAATTCCTCTATTTCCAAAGAGACTCGTAATAGAAAAACCTGTAGTTCATCTGGAATATAACATTTTGAATGAATTAAAGAACATCTGTATTAAAACCCTCTATTACAAGCTATCAAAGACCAATCTATAGTAAGGTAATAAAGGAGCTATGTATTAGAAGCCCAGGAAAGAAGCAAAAGGACCCTCTTACAATTCATGTTATAGGAGAAATGTTTGAATGTATGATAGGTCAGTCCCGGATTGCAAAATATACAAATCGAGGAGCCCCAGTAGTGATTGTAATTATAAACAACACCGCCATAGAAAATACATTAATCGATTTAGGATTGGCTATCAAAATTATGACCATTGCAGTTTTAGAAGTTTTACAGTTAGGACAATTTCTTCGACCTATTCCTTCCATCCTAGAACTAGCAGATTGCACTACGGTAAAACCCGTTGGAGTCCTGGATGACATTGTTGTACCAGTAGCTTCATGAGAATAACCTATTGACTTTATGGTCATAGAATCAAAGGATAATTCTAAAGGAAATCCTATTATCTTGAGAAGACCATGGTTAGCTACCGCAAATGATTTTATAGGGTGTAGGGATGGAGAGATGACTATTTCCAATGGGTTTTCCACACAAAGACTTATTTTATACCCCCCAGCACAACCAATAACTGAAAATTCATGGTGGTTAAATTGTTATTTTGGGGATGAAGACTTTGATGATCTCTCCCTTCCTAGTGATTTTTCTTTAACACTTCAGGAGTAGACCACTGAGAATGTATTAAACCAGCTTGTTTCTTTGACAACCTGTACAAATTTCCCTCAGTCCTTTTCTCAATTCGATCAGATTTTTAGAGATGAGTTTCAAGAGAATATGGTGCTCTCAATGCTTACAGAAATGCCTTGTGTCTTTACAATTGAAGAGCATACAGGACCATATACCATACCTTGTGAGGTTGGCCCTGACAAATTTCTACATATAAATGCAGGATTAAGTGAAAACCAACAAGCACAGGTGCTTAAATTTCTTAAGAAACAAGCTGGAGAATTTGCATGGGAATACACAAATATGAAGGGTATACACCTCGATACCTATATTCACCATATTTATATGGATCCAAGCATGTCACCTATAAGGCAACCACAGAGGAGGATGAATCCTGCTCTAAAGAATACAATAAAAGAAGAATTACAAAACCTCCTCACTGTTGGTTCCATCTATCCTATTTCCGACAGTAAATGGGTGTCTCTTTTAGTAGTAGTTACAAATAAAGCCACAGGGAAATGGTGTATTTGTGTTGATCTTAGAGAGCTAAACAAAGCTACACTTAAAGACTACTTTCCTTTACCTTTTATCATTCAAGTATTAGATATTCTGTCAAGTAAACAATATTTTTCCTTTCTTGATGGGTATAGTGGTTACAACCAGATTTTAATAGCACTGGAAGATCAAGACAAAACCACTTTTACATGCCCTTGGGGAACATAAGCTTATCGAGTTTTTCCATTTGGCTTATGTAATGCACCTACCACTTTCCAGCAAGCAGTCTTAGGATTATTTTCCAATCTTATACATGACTGTGTGGAGGTATACATGGATGAATTTACAGCCTATTGTAATACTTTTCAAGAAGCCCTTGACAACCTCGAGAAGGTATTGATCCAATGTTAAGAAACGAATCTATATCTCAGTCACGAAAAATGTAGAATATTACTGACAGAAGGTATAGTTTTGGGACACCATGTTTCTTCCCAAGGAATTAAGGTAGACCCTGTAAATATTGAAGTAATTGTTGTCCTTCCCTCTCCCAGAAATTAGAAAGAGGTAAGAAGCTTCCTTGGTCATGCTGGCTATTACTGCCGCTTTATTGAAAATTTCACTAAAATAGTTGCAACAATGTTTAAGTTACTTACAAAGGAATCAAAATTCTAGTGGACAGAATCTTGTCAAAATGCTTTTGAAATCCTAAAAGCTAAACTATTGATGGCACCAATACTTAGGGGTCTTGATTGGTCCCTCCCTTTTCACATATCTATCGATGCCTCTGATATGGCCATAGGAGGAGTCCTCAGCCAAAAAGAAGTACAAGCACCTTATGCCATTTATTTTATTAGCAAAAATTTGACCCCTGCTGAATTAAATTATACTGTAACTGAAAAAGAATTTCTGGCTGTAGTTTATTCTATTAATAAATTTCGTCATTATATCACAGGTTATGAAGTTTTTGTGCATACTGATCACTCCGCCGTTAGATTTCTAATGAATAAACCAATTATCAATGGTAGAGTGACCCCGTGGCTTCTTTTATTACAAGAATTTAACATTACTGTCATTGAACGACCTGGTAAAGAAAATATCGTAGCAGATTTCCTTTCCCGTATTCAACATGAAGACGGTACTAAACCAGTTGATAACACTTTTCCTGATGAACATCTATTTGATGTATCTGTTCAAACCCCTTGGTTTGTGGATATTGCCAATTATCTAGCAACTAGGAAAATATCAAACCATTTGTCTCCACAGGAGAAGCGTTGTATTATATTTTAGAGTTCTAATTATTCTTGGGTTGATAACAATCTCTTCCACACTGGTCCCTATATTATTATTCGACGATGTGTGCGGGAGGATGAAATGACAGACATCCTCCATGCATGCCATGATGGACCATGTGGAGGACATTTTTCTGATAAGAGGACGACATATAAAGTCTTACATTCTGGTTATTATTGGCCAAGCATTTTTAAGGATGCTGCCAAATATGTTAAAGGATGCGATAGTTTCCAAAGAATGGGTAGACCTACATCGTCTGATCAAATGCCTTTACAACCCCAAGTTATGATTGAACCTTTCGAGAAATGGGCTCTTGATTTTGTAGGACCAATTTCTCCCATGTCTCATAAAAAGAAATATATCTTAGTTTGTACAGACTATGTCACCAAGTGGGTAGAAGCTAAAGATTTATTTAGAGCCACAGAGAAATCGGTGGTAGAATTTATATATGACGAAATATTCACCCGGTTTGGTGTACCTAGAGAAATTGTCACAAATCAAGGTACTCAATTTACTTCTAAATTAATGAAAGAACTTACTACGAAATATGGCATCTGACATTGAAAATCTTCACCTTATCACCCTTAGGATAATGGTCAGGTAGAATCAACTAATAAAGTATTAGAAGCCATTTTAACTAAGACCACTCACTTACATTATAAGGATTGGGTAGATAGACTCCCAGAGGCTTTATGGGCCTATAGGATAACATGGAGAAACATTACCGGACATACCCCCTATGAGTTAGTGTATGGCAAACAAGTCCTTTTACCTATTGAATTTCAAGTTAAAATTTTTCGTATGGCAACAAAATTAGGTATGAATTTGGATGAAGCACAGAAACAACGAATATTACAAATTAAGAGTTAGGAGAAATTAGACAAGATGCACTTCAAAGAATGATGTTAATAAAGAATCAACAAAAAACATGGCATGATACATTTATTAAGAAAAAGCAGTTTAATACTAGATATTGGGCACTATTATTCGATTGACGGTTTAAAAATTTTAAAGGGAAATTAACTACCCGTTGGATGGGTCCATACGAAGTAGTTACAACTTTTGACAATGGATCCGTAAAAATTAAAACAATTGATGGCTCTATCACCAACCGACATCTAAATAGGATTCTATACAAAATGGTTTGCAGCAAAATGAAATGGAATTAGTTGAAGGGAAAGCTATTCCTCCTCCTCCCGATCCTTGAAAAATATTTTGGGTTATTATCACTTGTATATATGTAAATATGTGCTTGTTGCTTTTAATAAATAAGAGTCACTCCTAATAGGTTGTCTACGCAAGAATCTTTTTCTTTTATGTCTTTATGAATAAATTGAATCATCTAACAAGCAGTTTTGAAATTTGATTACAAGTATATTATTTCTATGAGCAGCTAACAGAATATTACTTGGACAAGGAAAGTGTGCTAAATACTCATCGGGTATTTTAATTTTTTTGGGGTACTTTTGAAATTTGCAGCTTATACGAATAAAATTTTTATATATCAATCCTTTGTATGATTCATATAGTTTTTGGTATTTTGATTCAGACATGTATATTTCTGATTTATTCTTTTAAACAATTGCTCGATAAGACCCACTTTCATTGTCGTATTTTTCACATCCTTATTTTTTACCTATGTATTACTAGTTCATCTTATACTTGTTATCAAAACTTGTCTCTTGAGTATTTTGGTGATAAATTGAAAGTAAGTGGAATTTTTATCTGTGGGGAACATTACTTTACTTTATAAAGAAGAAGGACTGTTAGGTTAAAGAACAACTTTCAGTTATTCTCTTTCGACATGTTTTATGAGTCTGGCCATTATGAAATTACCTATAACTTTATTTTGAAAACAATTGAATTATGTGTTTAGTAGGATTTAACACGCTCTAGTACCAATCGACTTCCATATATTTAATATCATTATACAAGGAAAACCCACCGGGGTACCGAAGAGGCCTGCTGGCAGCGGGTCAATGCTAAGTAAAAACATTACAATAGGAAGATCAATAAATGCAAGTAAACCTGTCAGGGTACTGAACAGGATCGCTGGCAGCGGGGCTATGCTTGCATGGTACCAGGATAAACCCATCGAGGTATTGAATAGGCCTGCTGTTAGCGGGGCAATATTTGGTAAATGAGATCTGGTTAATACACCACTATGCACATAGTTCATAAAATAATGATAATATATGAAAAATTCTTCAAAAAAAATTATGTCATGGCCAATTGTTTATAATGTCATTTGAGAATGTCTCTAAGTTGACTTTGCCCCGACCGTCTCATTCTGCATATATCTAAGATGTCATTATCTTAGAAATGGGACCCATAGTTGTAAATCTCACACACTCTTGGGTACACTTAAAATACTTGACAATGACAGGATATCTTTACAATGAGGCATGGATGGCTAGTTTTTCCTATGGTATTCTTTTAATTATATTATTCTATTTTACATGCTCTTTCTAAGCACTGTTTTATTTTTCACGAATATACATTTCTGAACCATTTTCATTTACTAGTTAGTTTTTTTTTAAATAATTAACAGCATGCTCGCACTCTTTCCATTTTTCTGGAACAATCATTTCTTCTCTCTGTATGGCTTGACGACACACCATCTCTTTGGTTTGGGGGAAGATGGATTTGGCTTGTAAAAAATTAGATTATTTTTATTTTATGACAAATCTATTTATCTCTAACAAATGATAATTATTTTCAGAAATGTAAATAGTGGAATTTGGTTATAGCTTGAAGCATATTTTACAACAAAATTCAATATGGTCTTACCATATGAAGAATTGAATGAAGGCAAATGAAATATCAAATAGCGATCTGGTAAAAATGGTGATATTATAGCACTTATGATTAAATTTGCTAACTAAATTTTGTTTTTGGGAAAATAGTTTTTACTTCCATTTCACTGTTAATAATTCTATTCTTACCTAATCATGCATGAAAATGATCAATCTTTTTGTTATTTAAAATTCAATCTATGTTTTTGTGTTATATGTTCAACTTGCCCAAAGTTTTATTTTGGACATGATTGAATTAATTTTAAACCTTATAAATGATAAAATTATTTTGAACCTGAGAACTGTTGAAAACCCAATAAAGTCATTTTTAATTTTCATACAATGTGTGACATGAAAGATATGTTATTTTACAGGTTAGAAGAGTGAAGTTTAAATTACCTTCTTTATCTGCTAAGTTGAAGGCATCTACTGTTGTTCAAGATTAAGCACCCTTGTAACCTAGGTTCTGGGGTTACCAACTTACTACTAACGTTGCAGACAATCAGCTTTTCAGAGAACAGAAAGGGAATAGGAAGAAAGTATTTATTTACCCGATTATCTACGGTTGATCCAAGATTGATCTTCTCCTGCTCCTCTTCTCTCCAAAGCTTCCAGGGATGCACCTCTTTCACTTGTAAAGAGCAAATTCTCCAAGTAATATCTCATGCATGTATATATAATAGGTTAGATAAACAATATGTCAAATATATAATCAAATCTATTCATTAACCACGATACATGAAAGAGACTCAACACAATGTTGGAAGAAGAATTCTCTTTATTAACAATCAATGAATGAGATAAGAATACAACCCAACTTCTGAGACAAGGACTCCTCTGCAACCAAAGGACTCTGAGTTTTGTTGCTCCAAGACTTCTGAAGATATACCACCAGCATAACTTTGCTCTCTAATCTTGATTGATTATTGCCCTCCCCAAGGCCTCTATTTATACTTTGGGAAATAGAGTGATTTTGAAGGTTGGGGTGGTTGAAACAATTGGGATAGTTAAGGATTAGGGCCCAACTAATATCCATTAATCATGTTTTATATTTTTTAAGGTCGAACTGAGCTGTACACGACTATTAATATAGAAAACCCACATATGACACATGAGATGCTCAAAGGAAAGCCGTGTACATTGATGTACACAGGTTGAAATGCAGATAGTCGCGTATAGTACGCGAGTTGCAATGGAGATAGTTGTGTACACAACTCAACACTTAGAAAAATTATGTAGCAAGATGGTTTAAAGGTAAATGCATCCCAAGTCATGCCCATCTATAGTGTTTTGGAAAAATTCAATCTTAATATGTCCTTTTGTGTACCGACATAAGGAATGTTGGTACTCGGACGGAGAAGTGCCATTTGGGTTGATAATAGTGCCCCCTAATGTGTGAGGTCAGAGGGAAACGATGGCCGAAATACATTACAATAATTATCTTGGAGAACTCAGAAGTCCAATGGAGCAGAGGAAGTACCTGAAACAAATACATAGTAATGTCATATACAAAGTCATATCTGAGGATGCCATGTTCAATAAATTGGAACACTAGCTCCTTTACAATATTTGAGTACATCATATGATATGGGTTCAAGACCACGCATATTACAAAGGTGGATCGAAGCCACAATATACAATAATGATGAGTCTTCAAAGATCTGGAAGATGTATAAGTGATCACAACATAATCTTGTGCAACTTAGGCCATAGTTATGAACCTAAGGTCTTTGTCAAAAAACAAAAGAACCAGTACAATCCAGGCCATGTGAATAGATGTTAGCGAAGTTGAAAATGGATAGGATTCAACAGATTGTCAACCAATAGGTGATAATCAACAACTGAAGCAAAGTAATTCACCAATAATGAAAGTGAATCCTAAGGTACGATCATCAAAAACTCTAGGTCTTCATTGTCAGCAAGCGTTGATGAGAAACCATAATGTGATGAGGAAGGAAACAGATCCTCCAACAGATCACACGAGTGACTAGGAAATGGGTAAAGGAAGAGATACACAAGTAATAACAGATAGGACAATGATGGAATTAGGATACAGATTTGATGCAGGGATAAATCCTTGAACAGTGAGCATGGCACAAAGATGACCTAAGGCAACTTTTAACTTTGTAGATAGTAAAAATAGACTTATTTGTCATGTAGGAGACATGATCAGATTCCCTAGGTATAACTAACAGGAGGAGGAGTAAGAAACTCGAAGTGATAGCTGAACTAAAAGTGAACACTGAGACATGAGTATCGGAAAAAAAAATAGAATGCTACGTTCAAGGAAAACATGCTGCCACTGACTGAGAACCAAAAGAAAACTTCTTCCTTATCTTTCCTGTTAAATTTTAACGAGTCCAGGAAATTCAACTCAAGTCTCTCTTAATTTTTTGACAAGCTTGAAGAGAAGAGGGAATAATGCTTGATAGTGTCATTGATTCATGGATTTTATGAGCCCGAACTAGTACATGCTCACTTGGTGTTTTCATGTTTAGAGAGTTTAAAAAATTTGAAGAAGACTCTAGGGGGGTCCTTTTCCATCTAATTTAGTCTCCTGAGGATGAAAAAGTATAAAACATACCACAGAAGAACTCTCTTAACTTCCATAGAAGAAAAAGTGAACCTTTTTCGTACTTAGTCAGGGAGGTCCAAAAAAGGTTAAATTACCACCTACCCAACACTCCTTCGAGAGCAGCATATAACTTGAGTTTTACGAGTGTGAAGGAAAGCAAGATTACTCGGAAAGATCCATTTGAGTACAAGAAATGGGGCTTACAACAATAAACTTGATGTTTTGTTCTTGTTGTTTAACGAGCATGACAAAGACATAAAGTACACTTAGAATATTTTTTATGTTTAGGTCCAAAGCACGAAAAAGAGAAAACTGAGCTCATACTGGGTGTTCATTTTCTGTAAATTTAGTCTCTCAGGTCTGGAAAAGTGATAAACCTATAACTGAGAATACTCTTCTCAATTCCGCAGAAAAGAGAGATCTTTTCTCATATTATTCCACATGGTCCGAGAAAGAGATAACCTACCACCAATGTGGATTCCCATTCACATATTCTTAACGAGATTGAATGAACAAGTTTACTTGGTAGTCAAGTCTATTTTGAGGAGTTGGACCCAGGCCTAAAGAAACTCCATAAGGGTGGGGAGTCTTATAAAAGGATAGATTGTAAAAAGAGACCAAAATGAGGCTCAATTTGGTGTGAAAAATAGCTAAGAAGACTTCCCTAAACCTATGACAAATGCAGCATGAGTATCGAAAGACAATAAGTGGGTTCTAAACGAGGATACTCATGTGAGGAAAGTCTTATCCACGAAAGAACAAGGGCATAAACGAGGTACTAATAGTTAAAATACCATAGTCCATGGTCAAAGTGGTAATTCTAGGATTAAGATGGATTAGGTATGAATGCAAAATGCATGTGAATGACCAAAAACCATCCTATATGAGCAAAAAAACAACTTTAAATGACCTTAGACCTACCATATTGAAGAAAAAGATATGGTATTAGTTTGATTTTTATATAAAAAATATGAACTATAGGAAAATCCCCACTTTTAAAATAATATTTCTATAAATAGTTCAAAATAGAAATGAAAACTCACCATTTGATTTTTTACCCAAAATAGACAAGTTTTACCTCTACCTTTGATTGCTCGTTGTGGACAACTCGGTGGACAAATCTCGAAATCGCAAGTGCCAGGTAAAACTACACTCCATGCTCTTTCATTTGATCCAAGCAAATTTCAATTTTTGGCTAAATTTTCATGTTTTCCAACGTCCTCAAAGCATGCACACTGTGTACATGGGTATGTTATATCAACATTCACGTACATGCATTCTGTACGTGGGTTTCCCAAAGGCAAGTTGTGTAGAATACGCGACTTGTCCAAAGGACAGTCACATACATTGCGCGAGGTAGGAAAAAGCTATGTAGGGACAAAAAATTAATTTTTTATATGAATTTAATGGTTGATAATTGGATTGTTATCAGATTGAAATATGGTGCTTGAGTGGAGGGAGAGGGAGCATGAAGACATGGACCAAGAAACTCTAGAAGATGCCCCCACGGTAAATGCTTTGCGGAAAAGTGGGTTATTAAAATTATTTTGTACCTCACCTATGCGATCAAATGTCTGCCTACTAGAGTTTTTGATAAACTATTGGGATGATGATCTTGGTATGTTTGACCTACAAGGTGAGTTTCTAGAGGTTACCTCAGAAGATGTCTGCTTTATCTTTGGTTTGTCACGACGGGGAGCTATGGTTAACTTGGAAGGTACCGACAGAGGTGGTGACCTTCTAAGTGTATAGAACTAAATAGATATATATTGCACACCTGGTACTCAAAGGAGGGGTAGTTGCATCCCCCTTGTTCATATTTACAGCTTGCCATTACATGTATTGGTGAGTACTATAGTGAGGGTTGCAGGGTCATCATCACTTCACCTTACAACTTGGAACCAAATGAGACTTGCATTGGACTGTCTATAGGGAGCTCTATATGACTGGTGTTTGGGAGAAATTTTGATAATGAGGAAAAAGCTCTCTGACTGTAAAAGAGGCCGACAGAAAAAATCTGGTTATTCTAGCATATTGGTGGCCTTTTTCTTTGAGAGGGTGCCCGGTTTGAGTCCTACAATACCACTACCAGTTCGTTCTCCTTGTCATCCTAGATTGAATAGGTGGGGAGAAATATTCCTTCGCTAGGGAGTGGATCGGCTAAGAGCGTATACAACGACGACTTCTACTTTTGGTGGGAGTGACAGGTACCAACACTGGAGCGGTTTCCATATGCTAGACTATATTTTTGAGGTGACATCGACCTTGTCCTCCCTCTGTTTGGGTACACAGGGTACTCCCAAAAGATCGAACACCTTCAACAACCGCTTCACACAAATAGATCACAGATCAATACACCGATGTTTGTCATGTGGTTAAAACCCTTGAGAGGGAAATAGTCCACGGCCCTAGCCAAATAGATACTTGGAGCAATTTATTATGCAAAAGAAAGAAAGTTACATGAGCTTCTCATAATCGATCAACTAGCCAAGGACCCTCTTTTCTCTTTAAATAGAGATCATAGACCAATCGGGTGATAAGTCACGAATCAATGGTAGGTATGATCTAAGAGAAGTTGAACCATTAGATCACTCTATGTCTAGAACATATCGTGACCATCGGATTAGAATATTTACAAATGCATACTAAAGAAACACACTTTTACATAACGGATATATTACACAAGTTGATCTTAACTAACTCCTAAGTGTCTAAATATCCTAACATCCCCCCTTAAGAACAAATTTGGATAGGATTGAAGGATTTGCAAAAGTGACACTATTAGGAGAAGGAGGGAGGCATTAGAGCCTATCCCCTCTTAAGGACACATTCCTGAACTCCTAACATAGACCGAAGTTTAGAAAACTTCGCTTCTGTAAGAGACTTGGTGAAGATCTCTGCAACTTGATCATCTGTAGGGAAATAGAGCACTTCAATAACATGATCATGAACAAGATTTCTGATGAAGTGCATGTGTAGCTCAATGTGTTTCTTGCGCTGATGTAGAACTGGATCTTTGGCAAGCTTGATAGCACTTTGACTGTCGCACCAAAGTGGAGTAGGCTACTGCTGCTCGAATCCAAACTTTGAAAGGATCTGTCGAAGCCATAAAGCTTCATGAATGGCATTAATTGTGGCTCGATATTCTGCTTCTGCTGAAGAAAGAGAAAGAGCTTGTTGTTTCTTACAAACCCAAGTGACAGGTCCAGATTTCATACTGAAAACATAACCTACAGTAGACTTTCGATCATCAGGATTGTCGTCCCAATCTGAACCAGTGAAACCAACCAACAAAGGTTTCCCCCCTGTACTGTAATGAATCCCAAACTGAATTGTACCTTGAATATATCAAAGTATTCTTTTTGCTGCTTTCCAGTGGCTTTCATGAAGAGTTTGCATATAACGGGAAACACGACCAATGACAAAAGAAAGGTCAGGACAAGAATGAGTCAAGTATAAAAGGCTACCAACAAGTTGACGATACAAGGTGGCATCTACTTCAAGGGAAGTACAAGTGGCAGAAAGTTTGACTCCAGACTGGAAGGGAGAAGGGGTTGGTTTACAATCTTCCATGTGGAAGCGACGAAGAAGGTCACAAGCATACTTAGATTGGGAAAGAAAGATTCCTTCTTTGTTTTGAAAGACTTGGAGACCAAGAAAATAATGCAAATGTCCTAAGTCTGACATTTCAAATTTTTTCTTAAGACTGTATTTCACATGGGTTATATGTTTACGGTCACTACCAGTAAGGATAAGATCATCAACATAAAGAACAAGTATGATGAGATGGTTTCCTAATTTCTTGGTATAGACATTGGGGTCAGAATGGCATCTAGAAAAACCAGTGTCAAGAAGAAAGTTATCCATTTTGGCATGCCAAGCTCTAGGAGCTTTCTTAAGGCCATATAAGGATTTCTTAAGGAGACAGACAAGGCTAGAGTTATCTTGAACATATCCATGAGGTTGTTCCATGTAAATTTACTCCTGTAAATCACCATGTAAAAAGGCAGAATTGACATCCATTTGATGGACTTCCCAGTTATGTAAGGCTGCAAGAGAAAGAACAAGGCGGATGGAATTCATTTTTGCGACAGGAGCAACGGTTTCATTGTAGTCAATCCCTTCAACTTGGGAAAAACCTTTGGCAACTAAACTTTCCTTAAGTCTTTCAACACTTCCATCTGATGCATACTTAGTTCTATAGACCCATTTACATTTGACATGTTTTCTTCCTTTTGGAAGAGGAACAAGATCCCAAGTATCGTTCACCATTAAGGAATGATATTCTTCATCCATAGCTGCATTCCAATCTGGATTTCTTGAAGCTTCTGCAAAAGTTTCTGGATCATGATTCTTGAAAACTTGAGCCAAAAGAGAAGAGGCTCGCTGAAACTGAGAACGTGTTTGTCGTTGATCTCTAGGATCACTGGCAAGATCACCAGCTGCTTCACATGTTGAACGGACCCATCGAGGAAGTATTGGTGCTGGTGCAATTTGAAGAACATGAGTAGGCGGAGGTGGATTTTCATCCTCACTGTCATCATCAAAAACTGGAGTTTGAAACCTATCAAGGAAGTTGGAAGAAGAAGAAGAAGAAGGCACAATCGCTGAATCAGGCTCGTAGGCCAAAGATGGCACACCCGCCAAGTTAGGCTCACAGGCCAAGATATTTTCATCAAATTTAACATCTCTTCTAATTATTATATCATGAGAATGTGGCTGAAGAAGTCTATAAACTTTTACATCTTCTGAATATCCAACAAATATGCACTTTTCACTTTTAGGTTGCAATGCTTTCCATTTTTCATTTGGAATGTGAGCCCATGCTTCACAACCAAACACACGAAAGTGACTTACATCTGGTTTATTTTTACTCCATGCTTCTTCTGGTGTTATACCTTGTAAAACTTTAGTTGGTGTGTGATTAACTATGTAATTTGCACAATTTATGGCCTCAGCCCAATATTGAAGACTTAGTCCCTTATATTGGATCATACAATTAGCCATTTCTTTTAAAGTGTGATTCTTCCATTTAACTACACCATTTTGTTGTGATGTATATGAAACAGTGTGCTGTTGTTCGATTCCTTGTTCAGTGCAAAAAGTAGTGAACTTGTTTTTAACATATTCTCCTCCATTGTCATATCTTAACTTAATAATTTGATGACTAGATTGTTTTTCAACAAGGGCCTTGTAGGCCAAGAACATGTTAAATACTTCACTCTTAAGTTTTAGGAAGTAAACCCAAGTGCATCTGGAGTAGTCATCAATGAAAGTTAAGAAATATTTGAAACGAGAAAAGGATGTAGATGGAAGAGGACCACACAAGTCACTATGCAAAAGCTCCAAGTGAACCGAGGCATGCCAAGAGGCATGTTTGTCAAAACTGTCTCGATGATGTATTTCGAGTACACAACCAGAACAAACACCATCCTTGGAAGATACCATCAGAAGACCAGTCACCATATTGTGTTTACATAATTGTTGCAATGAACGATAATTTAAGTGACCAAATCGCTCATGCCAAAGTTTGCTCAAGTTATCACTATGAGCAACAAAAGCTGAAGGAAAAGGTGATGACCCAAAGTTGTTAAATTTGTACAGCTTGGTAATATCATCAACAATTCTAGTAGCAAGGACATTTTGAGGATTTTTAAAATCCTTGATTACAACTTGGTGAGGTGTAAACGTCACAGTTTTACCTTCACCTGAATGAGTAATTTGATAGACTGATAACAAATTGCAGGAAATTTTTGGAACACATAGTACATCACTGAAATGACCATTTTCTACTGGAACTGTTCCAGATCCTACAACACTTAGAGATCTATCATCACCAATAAATATTTTTTTAGTGTTACATTCATGCATAGTAGAAAATATGGCTTGATCCTTAGCCATACGATAAGATGCTCCAGAATCAATAAGCCATTCAATTGAAGTAGAAGAAGAAGATGCAGTATAAGAGTAATCAGAAGCACAAAGTGCATGTCCATGAGAGGTAGATTGTGAAGATGAATCTAGGATGATGTGGTGCTTTTTCATTGCTGCTTCCAAGGCTACCATCTTCTTAAAACACTTAGATTCATCATGATTATCTTTCCCACAAAAATTGCAATGATGCTCAGTCTTCTTTCCTTTTGGCTTGGATCCTTTGTCATTTTTTAAAGAAGGAGCTGACTGAGAGAGTTTGGGACCCTTGTTGTTTGGCTTATTATTGCGAAAATTATGTTTCTTGGGAGGCTTGGACTTTTCTTTCTGTTGGGACAATAAGGCTTTCCCAGATGTATCTACATTGTTAATTATTCCAAGATGAAAGAGCTTATCTTGCTCTCTAATTAAATAATCACAAAAGGATTCAAGGCTAGGCTCTTGATAGCTAGCTGTAGTCAAGGATTCTTTCATAGAGTAGAATGTAGATACAAACAAAGATTATGCAGGTCCAAGTTTGGAAAGAATATGATAAATACATTGTTTGTCTTATTTCTTAATCTTGCATTCTACACATAAGAATCTAAGATTTTTATACTTACATAAATAGTCTTGAATGCATGAAAAACCATTTGGATTCAAGGAAATCAACTCATTCTCAAGTTGTTGATCCCGAATTTCATTATATTTACCAAACACAGATTCCAACTTTTCCCAAGCGAGATTAGGTTCATCAATTCCAGATATGTGGAATTGCAAGTCAGTAGATATTGACATCCCAATCAATCCCCAACTTCATCACATCTATTTTCCCATTTAATTTTCTTATCATCATCAATAGCTTCTGTTTCTTTCCCTGAGGTTATCCTGAAAAGTCCCCTACTTCGCAGAACATCCTCCATACGAGATTTCCATGAGAAATATTTAGAACTTGTAAGTATAATATCACAAGGGGCGGCCATACTATAAAATAATGGCTGAAAAAATAGAAACTAATAGCTTGGATGCAAAAAGCTCGAAAATAATATACGGTTTAAAAAAAAACAACACTGAAAACTGATTTTAGATGATGAAGTTATGCTTGATCAAAGAAAATGTTGAAGATGTCCCCGATAATGACGTGGAAGATATTAACTTGACCAACTAAAAAAAAAACCCCCCTCTTCCCAAGATCAACCTTTGACAATCACTTTACAATAAAGTTGCTTTGAAGTGAATCACTTTTGTAGAATAAGTGAGGTTCACTTTTACAATAATGTTACTTTTAAATAGTGCGTCAATAAAATAAAAGACTTAAGTGACTCACTTTTTATTTTATTTTATTTATGTGAGATGCACTTTTACAATAAAGTAACTTGAAAATAGAAATTGCATGCACTAAAAAGTAGCTTAGTAAGACTTGAACTCAAGACCTATTAAGGAATAAAGCAACTTTGGACCAAGTGAGCTAAGTTTAAAAGGTACGTAAAAGAATGGAAAGAGGAAGGGGGATTTTTTTCTTTTTTTTTAACTATTCTCTCTCGTTCTTCGTGCTTGCATTTTTTTCCTGCAAATCACAAAAAAAAACTGAAAAAAACAAAAACAAAAAACTTTTACCACACACTAGGGTTAGATCTTGGTTAGCTTACCCGAAAAGTCTACGTTTTCAAGTTTTTTCGCTGTTTCTGATTTGTTGTGATCACACAAGGTGCACGGCAAAGAGCATACGTAGTTGAGAAGACAAGAAAAAAAAAACTTTCCCTCACTGTTTCTTATTCACCGTGATCGCGTAAGGTGCACGACAAAGAGCATACGTAGCCAGGGAAGGCAACAGTCTGAGAATAAAACAAAAATATCTAATAATAAAATTGATAAAATATGAGAAATTAAAAAAAAAACAAATCCATCACTGTAACGTTATACCTTCAAATTTGCCGAAATGGGTGTTTCTGGAACAAATGGAAACAATTTTCGATGAAACAAGAACTATTTCCCATTGGAAACGGTGCTCTGGACGCAATGGAATAGCTCCCATGGGCCACAAATGCACAGACAATATAGAACCAGAAACCCTTTCAAAGTTTCGGCAACATCGGTTCCAGATCTTGATCAAAACCAAAAGCGGCTCTTCATAAAAGATCTGATACCATCTTCAGGTACACAGGGTACTCCCAAAAGACCGAACACCTTTAGAAAACACTTCACACAAATAGATCACAGATTAACACACCAATGTTTGTCACGTGGTTAAAACCCTTGAGAAGGAAATAGTCCATGGCCCCAGCTAAATAGCTACTTCAAGCAATTTATTATGCAAAAGAAAGAAAGTTACATGAGCTTCTCATAATCGATCAACTAGCCAAGGACCATCTATGCTCTTTAAATAGAGATCATATACCAATCGGGTGTTAAGCCATAGATCAATGGTAGGTATGATGTAAGAGAAGTTGAACCGTTGGATCACTCTATGTCTAGAACATATCGTGACCGTCGGATTAGAATATTTACAAATGCATACTAATGCATACTAAAGAAACACACTTTTACCTAATGGATATATTATGCAAGTTGATCTTAACTAAGTCCTAAGTTTATAAATATCCTAACACCCTCCTCGAGGAGCATGGGGAGCGTCAAGCATTTTTATTTTCAATTTTTTAAATTTTTATGAATTTTTAATCATAAAGATATATACATATGTATAAGAGTTTTTAATCCTTTGAAATGTTAAAATGCATATATTGGACTAGTCCACCCTACTGGGCATCCACGCATATATGTGCATCCTATGGTGGGAGAAGACCAGGGTTTGATTAGGGTTCTTGAGGGAAAGCTAGGTAGGCTTACCCAAAGAGTACCTACATTACGCATTGGCTAATGAAGCTTGAGAGTAGGGTGATCAGGAAGATCAGGGGGACCAGGGTGGTCAAGCTTAGACCTAGGATCATTTTATGGACTTTGATCGATTTTTTGTATATTATACAGTTATGAATGGATCTGAGGATCAGAAACTCAACCTATCTATATGGACAAATATTCACACACACACACACACACACACATATATATATTGTCGGTTTTATTTACATGTGTTTTGTAATGTGTCTGTTGTATATTTTAATAAAAATGTGTTAAGTGCCAATCCAAGATATAATTAGCATATGCATCAGTTAATGAATTTTGATTTCTTGGAATATGATTGAATGTAATAAACTCAAAATTTCTTTTCAATAACCTAACTTGCATAAACTGACATAGTAAAATAGGGTTTCGCACCTGATAAGCTCGATTGAGCTGGGAAAGCACCAGTTGAGAGTCAAGTCGGACTTCCAGCTGAGTGATACCACATGACAAAGCATCCCATAAAATCTCAATGATAGCCCTATATTCAGCCACATTATTACTAGTAGGACCTAAGCAAGCACCTCTAGAGGCAACTAGCTGTCCTAAGGGCAAATAAATGACCCATGCGGCTGAATCCAGGTTACAAGTGTGGTGACTAGTGCCATCAGTGAAACCTACGAACCCCTCAGAAGACATCTGTAACAACCAACAGATGGTATAAAAACACAAACTGGTGAACTATTGTACATAAAATACGTATAATAAAAACACAGGAAAAGTGCTAAGCCTAAGCATAGTACTTTTTCAAGTAGAGCCCATATCTAGGCTCAGACAGTGTATTCACTTAGAAATGTGTCAATTCATATGCACCTTTCTTCAACACCTTTGACACGACATAAGGACCTAACCACATATACCTGAATTTTCTAGCCCCCACGGATTCTTTATCTTGATCCCAGAGCAAGACAAGCTCCCCTTCAGAAAAAATCCAAGGCTTGACTGATTTATCGTATTGGTTTTTCACCCTATTTTTATGACCCTTGTTTTCTATCAGCGCATCTCTACACTGCTCATCTATATGTTCTAAATGTAATAAACGTTCTTTCAGCTCAGTTGTATCAGGTAACACATGAATAACAATATTTAAGGATGGGATTTTTCATTCGAATGGGGTGACTGCTTCCACTCCGTGAATGAGTTGGAAAGGAGAAAACCATATAGCAGTTTTCACATTGGTCCGATATGCCCAAAGTGTAGGATACAGCATGACGTGCCAATTGAAACAGATTGCATTAATAGTACGTTTGAGAATAGTTTTCAATGTTTTATTTACAGCCTCGACTTGACCATTTGCTTAAGGATAGAAAGAAGATGAATGCTCTTGTCTAAACCCTATCATAGTGGTCAATTCAGTCATCATACTATTTTGGAAGTCACTTCCATGGTCAGTGACAATCTCTTTAGGGATACCGAATTGTTTCATAATTTGGTTGAAAATGAAAAAAGTTGCAGTTTCCCCGTTAGCTTTATAGTTGGGAATTGCCTCTGCCCACTTCGTGAAATAATCTACAGCGATAACGATATGTTTGCACCCCCCAGCCGAGACTAGGTTGCACGTCATGTAATCTATCCCCTACTTTTTGAAGGGGCCCACTAAGATTATGGGAAATAATGAAGCAGGATGCGACCACATCTTTCTGGTGTAAAGCTAACAAGGGTGATAGCGCTTCATGGCTTCCACACAATATTTAAAAATCGTGGGCCAGAAATAACCGACACGTAATATCTTCTGGGCCGTTACTAACCCAGATAAATGACCCCCACGGGCTCCACTATGGGCATCATTTAGGATATTCTCTACTTCTTTGTGGGTAAGACATCGACATAAAACAAAATATACCCCCCTACAATATAAAGTATCTTTAATAATGAGGTAGTTCTTGGCATGTACGCATAGTTTACACCGTTCTTATCACGAGAAGGCTACATGGTACTTCAAATTCTAGAGATAGACAAGTATATATCTATACCAGTGGTCAGAGGTGGAAATCAAAAAGATATGCTCATCTGGGAATGAGTCTTTCTTAATGGCTACATCTTCATCTACCAAAAGTTTTGCAATGAGCTTAGAAAAAACTAAGGATTTCTTGGATTTGGAAGATTGGAAATCTAAGTCTAACTCCTAAAGAATGACTATCCATTTATTGAATTTGCCTCCAACTATCCATTGGGACAAAACATATTGGAAAGGATTAACATTCACCACTACCATCGTGGTCCTCAGTAAGATGTAGTGACGCAACCTCTGAACAGCATATATAGCTGCCAAGACCAACTTCTCGACGTGGGAATACCTAAGTTCAGGGCTAGCTAAAGCATGACTAATATAGTAGATGACATGCTCTTGGAGCTTATCGTCCTCCTGGACTAGTACTACCCCTATGGTCGACTCAAATGCGGCCAAATACAATATAAAATCTCAAGTGTAATATGGCGGGCGTAATAATGGTGCCGACAACAAAGATTTCTTTAATGCCTCAAATGCGAGTTATGCAATTTCATCCCATACAAATGGGGTGTCCCGTTTCAATAGGTGCATGAAACCTTTAGTAATCTTGGTGTAATTTACAATAAAATGTCGAAGGAAGTTGGACTTCCCCTATAAGCTTTGAAGCTACTTGATAGAATGAGGAGGAAGCAGATTTATGATGGCCTCAACTTTCAAAGGATCCACTTGAATGCCTTTGTTGGAAACAATGAATCCAAGTAGTCTCCTTGACTCAACACAGAAAATGCACTTGTGGGGATTCAAGCAAATTTTGTAGTATCTGCATCGTTCAAAAATCAAATGCAAGTGATCTGGGTGATCGATCCTCTTACGAGAATGTGATGGCAGATCATCAAGGTAGGGTTCAAAAATGGATTTAATATCGTGAAAGAAAAAATTCATTGTCCACTGAAAGGTTGCCATTTCATTTTTTAATCCAAAAGGCATTTTCTTGTACGTGAAGGTACCCCAAGGACAAAATAAAAGCTATTTTATGTTGGTCTTCTGGTTTAATTTGGATTTGATTATACTTGGAGAAACCATCCATAAACGAAAAGACTTCACTTCCCACACAAGCATCAATAATTTGATCTATAAATGGTGTGGGGTAGTTGTCCTTGGGACAAGATTTGTTTAGATCTCGAAAATCAGTACAAACGCATATAGTCCCTTACTTTTTGTCAACAGGAACAGGGTTGGATACCCATTCTGTCAAAGCTATGGGGTAAATGAAATCGCCTTTTAGCAGTTTCTTAATTTCAGCCTTAACCACTGCCGCTTTACGCGGGTTGACAGGTCTCAACTTTTTTCGAATGGGTCTAGCATCAGGGTAAGTTCAGATTTCATGCTCGACTATTGATGGATCTATGCCTGGCATTTCCTCATATGACCAGAAAAATACATCGCAGAATTCCTTAAACAAGGATGTATAGATCGCAATCTCCTCTGGAGAGTAGTTCACGCTGATGTATACATTTTCCACAACGTTTGGTTTCACAGAGATGTTGATAGGAATCATAGTGGAAATGTTTTCCATATTCCCCTCAGCAAAAATTCCTTCCCTTGGTAAGGGATTAATAGGTGTATCAACATCACCTTCTAGTCTCATATGGAACTCCTGGTTCTTGATCCTACTTAAGTCTAGAAGAAAATAGGATTGATGCTGAAGATCTTCACAGATCTTATCTCGCCTGCTCATGGCTTCCAAAATGGCTTCATCCGAAGGTAAAACCATATCTAAGCAATCTCTAGAATGCAAAGAGTTCTCTACATAAGCAGGCAAATAGGCTTCTTTCGGCTCCTATTAGACTGTGAGAGGGACCAAAATAGGATCAATAGTGGTATGAACAATATCTTGATAAGATACTTCCACTACTGATAAGGGCGCTTCAGGTTCATGGTGGGAAGGAAAAACCCAAGGATCTATTCTATCAACAACCGTTGCTACAGACATCCCTACACTAGTAGAACCTAGATAATTAATCGGAGCTGGAATATCAAATGTGCCCATAAATGATGTGTACATTCCAGCCCCTAAGCTCTCTGAAGTAGGTTTAACTTGATCAACCAATGGTATGGAGGAATCATTAGTTTCCATGCATCCTTTTCGAGTAAAACTGAATTGGTCTACATTAACCAACTTCCCTTCGTGTGGAAACACTACTACCTGAAATATGGTCAATGCAATAGCTGACATGGCGTAAGTCCAACTTCTCCCCAAGAGAAAGATATAATCCAAAGGTGCATCAATCACCTCTACCTCAACAAACACTACTTTCCCTACCAACATAATTTCAAAAGCTAGTAGGATACCATGTGGAGGAAATGACCTTCCGTTGAAAGCAATAAGTAGGGTGTTTGATGGAACGAGCTCTGGAGATCCAAGAGCTTTCCAACAAGACAGGGACATAACACATGTAGAAGCACCCTCATCGAAAACTACCATTCCAATGTTTTTTCTACCATGGATGACATCTATTGATAAGGCTACATGATATGGTAGGTGAATTTTGACATTAGAAAATTTAAACTTCGCCAAGAGGCCCGATGAGTCCATACTGCCTAAGGCTGCTAAGAGTGCATCTTGCTGCATGGGACAACTCTGTAACACCTCTAAAGCTGACATCACACAAGGAGTCTGCGCTAAATCTTCAACTATGGAGTAGTTTGCTGCATTCCTAGCATTAGGATTGTGCAAGGTTTTCTTGAAGACACCTTTTGGTATCTTGGGCATAGTTTTGGCAGGCTTATCAATTGTGAGAGAGTTGGAAGTTTCACCTATTGACTTACCCTTTTTCGAGGCCTCTGTTTCACAGTTCTTGTTCCTATTCTGGATTAAAGTATAGGATCGAACCATGTTGATATAATTGGGGTCAGGAGCATTTGGGGTTCCCCCTGCTACATTTGAAGCTGAAGCTGAATTTTGTCCTTGGGGAAAAGGATCCTTCAGGACAGCCGATTGTTGGCCTTTTAACAGCTTCTGATCTTGTTCCATAAGGGGACATATATGGGTCAGGTGATATTCATGGCACAACTTACATGGGAATTTCACCTTCTTCTTTTGTTTTTTCCCCCATCAGCATCATTTGTGGGTTTTTGCTTATTTTGGTTTCCCCCGCCCTTTTTTCCTTTCTTCTTTTTCCCACTGGGATACTGATTGCCCTTCTAAGAGGATTGTGCAAAAACATTTGCATTCTGGGGTGAGGGGGAATCCTTTATTGCCTCCATCATAGAATGTTTAACAGACAGCTCATGGATTTTTTTATCCAAAGACTCTACAGTGGGAGATTTCACAAAACCAACCACACCATCGACATGGGGTCCAGGCTTAGGTTTTTCTACATTGTGCGTTGGCCCCGGTGCTTCAGGGATAATTTCATATAAAATCCTAGACTGAGAATATATCAAATCTAGCTGTTGGGCCCTGAGGATAGCCTCTTCTTCATTGGTCACTCCCGAAGTAGATACATCCTTAGATATATATGGAAATAGGGATTTAAGGAACCATTCTGATAAGATCTCAGGAGGAATAGTCGCTTTGATAAGGCTCTTCTGTCTTCTCCACTCTTGGATGTGATCTGAAATATGAGTGGCCTTGTCCTGCCGAAAAGTAGAAAAAAAGTCTGTCCCGAAATCATATCGAACATGAAGTTGGAAGTGACTAAGGAATACATTAGCCAAGTCCCAAAAACTGTTAAATGAAGCAAAAGGTAGTTCAATATACCGTTTTGCTGTAGTACTGGTTAGATTTCTTTGTAATAGCCTCAACTGAACTGAATCCTTGTTCAGTGAGTTGGAAGAGCACCACAAATGGAAAGTGGTGACATGAGCTCCTGGATCATCACTAACTTTTCCTTCGAATTTTGGGATATCCAAGGGCAGCTTGGTAGGAACAGGTGGCCAGAAGGAGTCATGTCTCACCGGGTCATTCATTAGTTTCAAAAAATCTGAAAAAATTAATGTTGCTAGGAAAGGGAGCTTGGGTCTAACCAGAGCATTAAAAGTACCAGCTTGGGAATTAGAGGGACTTGCCCCCATATTCCCATATGTGAAGGTGGGGTTTCCCCTTGCTATCGGTTGTGAAGTGGTTGGGATTCTTTGGAAAGGATTCCATCCACAAGCCAGCGGATTATTTATGTGCGGTGTAGTGAATGAGGTTCTAGCTACCCTAGTGGAAGTTGGGATTTGGAACATAGGAGGAGGTATCCCTCCGCTGAAAAGAGAAAAAGTAGAGCTCGTGAAAGGAGATGAACCCAGAGTTTGAAAACCTTGACCATAAGGATTAGGGTTTCTGAACTGCACCCCTACATATGCAGGTGTTGGGCCTATGTATGGAGTGGATGGGGGAATGTGCCCCCCATTCCAAGGAAAACCCTGGACAAAATCCAAGGATCCTATAGGACCACTCTGAGTAGTGTGTGCAAAGAAAGTAGGAACTGAAGGTACACTAGGAATCCCAATGACCCTACCACCAGAAGTACCTGTTAAACTTATGGGAGCTGATGGCTGAACCACCTGGCTAGCTAGAGTTAATGGTGTAGTAGGTATACTTGTTCTAGGGGCACCTACCGGGGGAGGTGGCACCCCTTTAGCCGGAGCGGCTGAGGTGGAATTAGAAGAACTTTCTCCTGCAGTAGAAATTAGTCTTCCCAAAGGGACACCAATCATGGGTGGATTGAAAGGACGAACCTAAACGATCACAGGATCGTGACATTCAGTTAGAGGTGAATTAAAATTCCTTGCAAACTCGTCTTCTTGCAAGTCTTCTATCTCAACTATGTTTAAATTAAAATGATTTGCCCTAAGTTTTGGTTCACCCGGAACTTCACTAACTCCTATCGGTTCGAAAGAACAGTCCGTGTCCAATCTCTGCCTTTGAGGGGGAGGTGGAGGTTCCAATGTGATAAGCGGAGGAATATTTTGCAACCTTCATGACCTTCTGACAGATTGGTCCTCCATGATTTTAAATTTGACTCTTCACACCCTAAGGTCAGCTAAAAACACAGACAAACCATAGAGTAATCACTACAAAATTTCCTAAAGTCTCAAAAATCACAAGGGGTATAAGATATGCTTTACTGAAGAAAGCTGAGAGACAGTTTCTTGGCATCCTTAAAGAGGTTCTGAGGCACAAGCGGAGGAATCACCCACCACCCTTCTACACTTTCAACAAGGGTTACCTTCCAAGCCCATCCAAGGTGAACCAAAAATAGCTTTCTGGTTTACCTATGTATAAACCCTAGATGTCCCAGAGACTAGAGGCTACCTTAACTATATCAATAGCCTGGGGGGATAGTCGTAAGCCTGATTCGTACACATGGGAAGGGTAGCAATGTCAGGATTATTAATCCTCCCTTGTCCAAATTTGGTCATATGTTTAAATCGGGAGTCATGTCTAAATCGAGAGTCCATCCAGTCTATTTATAGTCATTAGCACCATTGGTTAAACTTAAACTAATTGGGGCACATGTTTCAGTTACCAAAGTGTGGGGAACACTAATTAAGGCTCACTGCCACTTATTGCACTTGATTGCATAAGTTTAGGAGTCTCCTAGATCAATCCCTACAATTTAGGAAGCAACTGGGAGTGCCGAAACCAACCAAGGTCAGTTAACTTCAGTTGATGACTAGTCAAGCCAAGTTAGGAGTCAGTTACATTCAGTTCTAGCTCTCTAGATTCAACTAAATAATGGTTTAATTAATTGCACACATGTGGGGCGTTTTTCTCACCTACCACAGTCAGTTAACCATTATTTAATACTAAATGTAACAGTTGGTTGTGTTTTAGAACTCTGGTTATGATTTAGACAAGGATAGTTAACTACTGGGTCCTTAACTTCAGTTGATGACTAGTCAATCCAAGTTAGGAGTCAGTTACATTTAGTTAAATAATGGTTTAATTAATTTCACACATGTGGGGCGTTTTTCTCACCTACCACAGTCAGTTAACCATTATTTAATACTAAATGTAACAGTTGGTTGTGTTTTAGAACTCTAATTGTGATTTAGACAAGTCTTGGTTACCTACAGTCAAGTAGAGTCATCAATTCGAACTTCATCATGTGGACTCTTGCTTGTGGCTATTAAAGCCATTTTACATCATTGTAATTATTATCTGAATTACTTTTTTGATTAATGAAAGCATTCATAGCTGCAAGCCTTTTGCACTGTTTCATTCTTCAATTGCTGAGTAAATTGTGAGATCTTCTTTGTGAGTTTTGTTTTTGTCTACAGATCTATATGCTCAAATTTACATGGTATCAGAGCCTCGGTGGACAAGACTCCTCTCCTCCTCAGATCTCCAGCCGGATCATTTTGTTTGTTTGATTGTGTGACAGGTTATCATCTTTTCTTGCAGCATTCGCTACAAGCAGCCTCTACTTCTCATTGCATTTGCTACAGCAGCTCAGTTCTTCTTATTACTTCGAAATGGCTCACCAAATAGAGCCTCTCACTCCCTTCAACTATCACCAGTGGAAGGATGACATGAAAATATTGTTCCGCACCAAGCATCTCTTCAGACTCATAGAAGAAACAGAGGAAGAGCCAGAATCAAAGAAAGACAAAGTTAAGTACATGAACAGGCTTGATGAAGCTATTGGACTCATGCAACACTTAGTCTCTAGGGATCTTCAATTTCACATCCAAGACTTGGACACTCCCAAAGAGGTTTGGGACAAGCTTGCTTCCTTGTTTGATAAGCATGATGAGATGAGGATCCATCAGCTAGAAAATGATCTGATTACTCTCAATCCATCAGATTTCGAATATCTAAATGAATTCTTCTCAAAGTTTAAGAACCGGATATATCAATTGAAGTAATGCAAAGTAAAGAAGGATGAAACCTAGCTCATCCTTGCTATTCTCACCAAGCTCAATTCAGACTACTCAGTCTTTGTATCCACCTTCCGAATGGTAAGGCTCACTACTCCAAATTGGAAGATGCCCACTCTTAATGATTTCATTCAATCTCTTTTTTTTCTGAAAATGATAAATTGATCCAAATGGGGATCATTCGATCTCCCAAAAATATAGCTCTTATTGCAAGAGGAGATAAGGTAGCGAATGACAGAGGGAAGCAAAGAGATGAGTCTGAACAGTCAAAAGAACCTGCAAGTTCGAAGAGAATCAAGAAGAATAGCAAAGGAAAGATCCTCTGCGCTTACTGTGGAAGGGGCTTCCATTCTGAAAGCTCCTGTATGAGAAGACAACTTGATGAAATGGCTCTTCTTTTGAAAAGGCACAACATTTCTGTACCTGCTAGCGCAAGGAAGGAAGACTCTGAAGAAGAAGAAGAAGAATGCCCAAGGAAAGGACATGCACTGAAATCTTGCTGCACATCAACACCTGCCTTCCTCATTGATTCTGGAGCTTCCAACCATATGGATGCATCCATAGAATCATTCTCTTATTTTCAGTCTTTTGATGGTCCTAGTATTCAGATGGGCAATAACAGTAAAGTACAAACCAAAGGGAAGGGCTCTATCCAACTTGAACATGGAAGGTTCAAAGATGTGTTGTTTGTTCCCTCACTAGCTTCAAACCTGTTATCTGTCTATCAGATGACCCATACTGGATCTCCAAAGCGAGTGATCTTTGGTCCTGACTCAGTGGAGATCACATATATCTCTACTGGGAGCATCATAGCAAAGGGTATTGCGAATCATGCTTCAAGAGCATATGAGTTCTCACATTTCATGCCTCCTTTAGAACCAGTGCACTCTCAGCAGCCACCAGCAAGGGAAGGTAAAAACATTCCATCTACTTCTTTTACAGCTTCTACTAGTATTGCAGATCCATCTATATTAGTTTATGACATTAAGATTCAGGGTGACTCAGATCTAGATTCAGTCCCTACTTCCAAAATGGAAGCTAGGAAGATGACTGGAAACTCACCTGACACTCAGAAAGAAAAGACTCTTGCGCTATGTCATACTATTTTGCCTCCTTCAGAGAGATGCAATAGACTTCCTGTAAGATGCAATATGGCAAGGGCTCAGTATTCCTACATTCAGAAGAATGGATATGATCATACACCTCTTCATTCCACAAGAGACAAAGGTTACATTCCTCCTTCCTCCCATCATTCTTTTCGGAGAAGAAGGAGAAGTCTACATGCCAGGCCCCAGAATACCTGTGCACAGCACACCATGCATGCTGCTTCACTACCTCACATAGATGAAGATTGCAGCAAC
>LPNX010453465.1:137311-187543 GCA_001517045.1 Pseudotsuga menziesii
AAGTTATGAGTCAGTTACATTCAGTTAAATAATGGTTTAATTAATTGCACACATGTGGGGCGTTTTTCTCACCTACCACAGTCAGTTAACCATTATTTAATACTAAATGTAACAGTTGGTTGTGTTTTAGAACTCCAATTGTGATTTAGACAAGTCTTGGTTACCTACAGTCAAGTAGAGTCATCAATTCGAACTTCCTCATGTGGATTCGAATTGCTTGTGGCTATTAAAGCCATTTTACATCATTGTAATTATTATCTGAATTACTTTTTTGATTAATGAAAGCATTCACAGCTGCAAGCCTTTTGCACTGTTTCATTCTTTAATTGCTGAGTAAATTGTGAGATCTTCTTTGTGAGTTTTGTTTTTGTCTACAGATCTATATGCTCAAATTTACAAGCAAAGCCCGAAACTATGTCTAGGACAGAATCCCAAGATGCATAAAAAACTTGGTCTACTTTTTGACAAGGAATCATAGGGTTATCTCCTCAATCCAAGCCTCCACGCGGACTCATTCTTAACTCCCGTTTGAGAGGAGCTTCCCAAATACTATCAACACAGAGAAGGATTTACCTATCGATTGGCCAACTACTTCTAAATTTAAGTACTTGTGGGGAGTTTACACTTCCTATCCCACAAGTATAGCCTAAGCTAGTAGGTGTATGACCCTATAAAACAAAACTTACTAATAAATTTTAAATTATAGCATTCATTTTAAGGGCGGTTATTAGTCAGAGGGTAAGTGGCATGAATGACTATGATATTATAGACTCGATAAGAAAAGTAAAAAGGTGTATAAAATGAATTCCAAAGCAAATTATAACTTTTTAAGAAAGCTTGTTTTTCTTTTTGTAGATATGAACTAATGAAATTACAACTAAGTAAGAGAAATCTAAGACTTATTTTTTGTAATTTTTGAGATTTTATTCAAAAACTGAAAATAAAACTACGATATGCAATTCAAATGCAAATGTTTCCAGTGATTTTGTTTCACTTTTAAAACTCTTCAAAAATTACTATGTGCCTAAATGCAAAAATTCTTGAGTATGCTTGAATAATCAGACCATAAAGCAAGCAAAATGAAGTATAGCAGACCTATAAGAACCAAAATCAACCACCTAAGGAAGAGACTTGGTAAACACCTAGCTTGGGAAGAAACAATGAATGAAATCCACTGAAATCATTAAAAGGCAAGTGATAAACTAAAAATACTTGGAAATAGTACATGGTACAAGGTATCTAAAATCCTGATCACTGATTCAGATACAAAACACTGAACCTATCACCCAAACAGGATAATCCACCTCAAATTGCTAAAAAAAAGAAGACTCAAACAATAAAAACTCAAGGGCTTACTGAAATGCACAAAGTATGGTGCATAGGGCTTTCAAACCTATAGTGAAATGCCAGCAGTAGAAGATCCCAAAGCAGAGAAAAATCCAAAAACAACAGGGACAAGCAACCCTACCTAAAAATCTGCTGCTAAGAGATGTACGCGACTATCTAATAGAACAACTCGTGTATTGTACGCGACTATCCAGTATAGAAACCCGTGTATACAAGTTGTTGTATGGGACTGTGTAGCATAGCAACTCACGTACACAAAAAAAAATTTCAAAAATGAAAAAATAAAAAGGATCTCCAAAACACTACTGCAACTCAAAGCCAAGATATAAAACCATACACTGAATCATAGCAAAGACTAGGCAAGTATCTACATGACTAACCCACAGCAGGATGGATTCCCCAGTGGAGTCACCAGTTCTGTTGTTCAGGATTAAGCACCCTTGCAACCTAGGGTTTGGGGTTACCAACGTACTACTAACCTTGCAGACAATCAGCTTGGGGTGGTTGAAACAGTTGGGATAGTTAATAATTAGGGCCTAACTAATCTCCATTAATCACATTTTATATTTTTTAAGGTCGAACTGAGGTGTACGCGACTATTAACATAGGAAACCCGTGTATGACACATGAGTTGCTCAAAGGAAACCTGCGTACGCTGATGTACATGGGTTGCAATGCATATAGTCGTGTACAGTACGCGAGTTGCAATGGAGATAGTTGCGTACGCAACTCAACACTTAAAAAAATTATGTAGCAAGCTGGTTTAAAGGTAAATGCACCCCAAGTCATGCCCATCTATAGTGTTTTGGAAAAATTCAATTCTAATATGTCCTTTTGTGTACCAACATAAGGAATTTCGGTACTCGGAAGGAGAAGTGCCATTTGGGTTGATAACATCTGCTAGTTCACCTTATTCCTAAATTGTTTTTCTTTCTTTTTGCTCATTGGGACCTGGCATTTCTCTGGTTTGGGGGAATGTTGATCCTAGATTTGTTATCATTTTTTGGCAGTTAAATTATTAATTTTAATACATATTTTATTACCTTTTGTATATTTTATGACACGCAAATCATTATTCAACCTCAGCTATGAGTGTATTTAAGGTTTATATGAAATATTTTTATTTATCATTTTTTATGTTTTTATTAATTAAAAATAACATTATTAAAGTGCATTTGATATATTAACTGATTTATATATTTGTTTGCAGAATTTATAATATTTTTTGGGCTAAATTAATAAACAGAACGCATTCAACCTGCCTTTCGCAGAGCATGTCCAACTCGACATTCAGCTCGTCATCCAATCCGTTGCGTGAAACTCGCTGGTGGTTTTCCAGATGTTGAAATGTATTGTTGTAGACTGCAACCCTGAAGTACGCTAGCATACAGACACTCCATTCACCCCAGATCGATGCCCAATGTATCCAGCTCATGGCCCAACCTCCTGTTCAGCTCTCCGTCCAATCACCATCAGACTGCGCATTGCTGAGAATTAATTTCAGGTATTTAAAACATGAAACAGCTGCAAATGAAATGTTATCCACGCATCTGGGTGATGAAGCTGTGTTCTAGATGTTTTCCAGCTTACATTCTCCTTTGCTCGCCACCACATCAACCATCCATGCGCTGGATTGATGCATTCAACCCACGCTCTAGAAGATTCACCACTACGCTCTCCTCTGTTCACCATCAGTCACCTGTTGCGCTCAGGAAGGAACCTGTGTGCCACCTCTACAGATCGTTCATGCTGAAGAGAATCCTGTGTCCCACCTCTGAAGACTGTTCGCACTGAAGAAGGGAGATGCACGCGTGTTGTCCCGTGATCAGTTAAATGCCTTTAAGATCGACTAAATTTAGAGAGCAGTCGACCACTAAAGGGTTGACTTGCTCATACATGTAAATCATTATATATAGAAGCCTATGTGAGAGAGCTAGAGTTATCTACAAAAATCAGCCAATTAGCAAAGTTAGGAGAAGAGTTCCTGCTGTGATTTACTCTTGAACATTATATTTTTGTTCCACCATCTAAATAAAGAGCTATATGTGTTGTTGTTGAAGATTGTGTTTAAGTAGAAGTTTGTCAGGCATCACCCTTGATTGCTGAGAGGGCCCCTTATCAACCAAAGGTTTCTTTTCTTGTTTATTTCTTTCATTTTTTGTTGTAGCTAGTTTAATTCATAGTCTATTTTATTTCTGTAATGCAATTTGATTTCTAAATTAGATAGTTAACTATGCGCATAGTTTGGTTCCAGCTTTGCTTTCAGTCATTTCATTTTCAGCCTATTGTTCAGTTTATTTGCCAGTTAGATAAAATAAATTGATGTTCATTTAATTAAGTAGATTTAATTCTGTCTATTTCATTTCTGTTTTAATTATCAGTTTATGCAATTTACATTTTAGTTTATTAATATGCAATGGTTTCTTTATGCTTATGTTTATGAATTTGCTTAAGTTTATTTTACTGTTAGATTTGCTTAGTAAGTAGGTTTGTTTATTGCTTTATGCATTAGAATTACATGTGCATGGCTTTAACTGAAGATTAGTTCATTTAGGTTAGTTTTTACCATTTTAACTGTGCATCCTGTCTGATTCAGACAACCTGTTCAGTCTGTTATTCAGCGACCCCTTTCACACCCACAGTTCAGTCTGTCATTCAGCCCTTAGTTCTGTTTTTAGTGTTTTTTTTAATGTATTTTGAGATTGTTTTTAGTTTTATTTTGTTAATGTCTGAATTATGTTTTGACTGTAATAGTTAGGTGTTAGTTTTGTTTAACATTAAAGTTAAAGTTTAATTGTTTTAGGTTATTTATTAAAGTTTTATTATTTTCCTTATTTATTTTTGCTTGAATGTGTGTCAAGTTGTTTTTGTTTCTTGAATGTTATTGCTGATTTTGTTTTAATACTATATTATTTCGTATATGTTTTTTTAGATTGATTTATTTGTTTGCATGTGAGATTCAGTGTTATATGTGTTTTCTTTAGTATGTTTTTAGGTTGTCTCTTTTATGTTGTGTTATTGTTGAAAGAACTTGTAGGACAAAACCTAAAGATATTTCTTTTATTAAGTTTTATTTATTAATTTTTCTACTTGCTTCTCTTATTAAGTTTTCTAGTTGCTTATGAGTTAAGTTTTCCTTGTATCCTAGTTTCCCATTTGAATAGTTAATTGTTGATTGTATTTTAGTTTAAAGTTTATTATCAATTATTTAGTTTATTATTCTATCTCAGTTTAATTACTTTAATAATTGCATTTTTAGGAGTTTGACTTGGTTTTTCATTTTGAAAGATCTTTCGATCTTTTGTTTGTTAAAATATTTATACGACACCCTCTACCTTCGCATATATTTTGTGTCAACTCTAATATTACCAACTCCGGTTGATAATTAAAGAATAGGTGGATTAATTTAAACATTAGATAACACCCAATAATGTTTCTGCATGAAGGGAAGTTGGTTACAGTAGACCAACTCAGTTTCACTCGGAAGGACCACATGGAAACTAATGAGTCCACTGTTGTTATATCTTAAAATGACACATATTTGCCTATGATCACTTTCCCATGATTTCATCGCATGTCGACACTTCCATGACGACACTTCATGAAAGTCACTGAAAAAACACCTAACTTGGAGGATTGAGTTTTGTAACTCTATTTGACCTCATCTCTACACCATTGGAAATTTATTTCAGTTAGCTAAAACTTTCTAGCAGACACCAAAGTCTGAAAATGACCAAAAATACCCTCAAAATGAGTTTTTTGTGTGTACGCAACTTTCCTTAAGGCAAACCCGTACGTATGCGACTTGCTCAATATAATACCCGCGTACATACGCGATCTACTATATATAATAGTCATGTATGCCTTATGTATGCAAATTTCTGTTTTGGCAACTCATGTATGCCTCCTCATGTACACGACTGTTGTTTCTGCAAACCCGCGTACGCCTCTTAAAAATGTCAAAAAACACGTCTTTTGAATTTCGAGTAGTTTGGGTGGTTATGAAACTGACTCCTTCAGTTGTAACTACTTTGTCTTCACCCCTAACTCTTCCTTAAGCATATAAATAGAGGTAGGGAGGTCTAGGAGAGGAGACTTGAATCTTTGCATCATTATGCTGGAGGAATTGGGACTCTCTTTGCCCACACCTTTGCCCTAGAATCATTCTCCTTGTGTTGCAGAGCTTGGAGAAGAGAAGCAACAGAACTAGATCAAGGTTTCGTGAGGTTCCGAACTTGAAGAGAAGGTATACTTGTACTTGTTTTCAAGATTAATAAAGATGTGACGTACTTCTTCTTCCCAAATTATTGTTCAATGTGTGATTAAATATTTGTTTATGATCATATGATGATGTTAGTTAGATCATTAGCTCATGTTTATTTGATTATCATTGTTTTACATGTGGTCATAATGGTTTGAGCAAGGTATAATTCATTTTGGAGGTCTCTTGGAGCAAGAGGAGCAGGAAGAGGATTGAAGGGCTGCTTGGATCAACCTTCATTTGGCTAAGGTATAAACCATTCCAATCTCTAAAACTTGCTTATATATACTTGCAGAACCATTTGCATCCACCTTTCAACCCCATCACGTTGATGGCCTCCTAAAACCTAGCCTTAGGATACTTTCCTTTACAATAACCGTGGCATTGGTTGATCAGGTCAAACATGCTTCAGAGAGATTAGGGGCTGGAATGTATTCATCATTAATGGGCACATTCGATATCTCAACCCTGATTAATTACTTAGGTTATACTAGTGTAGGGAAGTCTATTGCAACAGTTGGCAATAGAACGAATCCTTGGTTTCTTCCTTCCCATTACGAACCTGAAGTACCGTTATCGATAGTGGAAGTATCCTATCAAGCTATCCTTAACATCGCTATTGATCCTGTTCCGGTTTCTCCTACAATCTCAGAGGAGCCGGAAGAATCCTATCTGCCTGCTTGGGTAGAGAACTCTTTGTATACTGATGATTGCTTAGACATAGTTTTTCCTTTAGAAGAAGCCATTTTGGAAGCCATGAGCGGGTGAGATAAGATCCACGAAGATCTTCATCATAGATCCTACTTCATTTCAGAGTTAAGCAGGATTGAAAACCAAGAGTTCCATGTGAGACTAGTAGGTGATGCTGATATACCAATCAATGCCTTACCAAGTGAGGGAATCTTTGCTGAGGGGAATATGGAAAACATTTCCATTACTATTCCTATCAACATCTCTGTGAACCCCAACGTTGTGGAAAATGTATATATTGGTGCAAACTACTCTCTGGAGGAGATTGCTATCTATATGGCCTTGTTTAAGGAATTTCGTGACGTGTTTTCCTGTTCATATGAGGATATTCCAGGAATAGATCCATCAATAGTCAAACATGAAATCCAAACCTATCATGATGCCAAACCAGTTCGAAAAAAACTTAAACCTGTCAATTTGCGTAAAGTGGCAGCCGTTAAGATTAAAGTTGAAAAGCTGTTGAAAGATGGTTTTATTTACTCGATAGCTTTGATAGAATGGGTATCCAACCCTATTCCTATGGATAAAAAGCAAGGGATGATACATGTCTGTACTTAATTTCACAATTTAAAAAAATATTGTACAAACGATAACCTACCCCACACCATTCATAGATCAGATCATTGATGCTTGTGTGGGGAGTGAAGTCTTTTCATTTATGGATGGTTTCTCCTTGTATAATCAGATTCAAATCAAGCCGAAAGACCAACATAAAATGGATTTCATCTTTCCTTGGGGTGCATTTGTGTATAAGAAAATGCCTTTTGGATTGAAAAATGTAGGGGCTACCTTTCAGCGTGCAATGAATTTTTCCTTTCATGACATCAACTCTATTATCGAATCCTACCTAGATGATCTTCCAGCACATTCTCGTAAGAGGATCGATCACCCAAATCACTTGCATTTAATTTTTGAACGATGCAGGCATTACAAAATACACTTGAATCCCCATAAGTGTGTTTTCTGTGTCGAGTCAGGTAGGCTGCTCAGGATCATTATTTCTAACAAAGGTATTCGGGTGGATCCTTTGAAAGTTGAGTCCATTGTAAATATGCCTCCTCCTCGTTCCATTGGAAAACTTCATATCCTACAAGGGAATCCTAACTTTCTTCGACGTTTTATCATGAATTATGCCAAGATCACCAAAGGTTTCATGTTCCTGTTGAAGCAGGACACCCCATTTGTATGGGATGAGACTGCACAAACGTGTTTTCCTGGTCATATGAGGATATTCCAGGAATAGATCCATCAATAGTCGAACATGAAATCCAAACCTATCATGATGCCAAACCAGTTTGAAAAAAACTTAGACCTGTCAATCTGCGTAAAGCGACAGACGTTAAGACTAAAGTTGAAAAGCTGCTGAAAGCTGGTTTTATTTACTCGATAGCTTTGATAGAATGGTTATCCAACCCTGTTCCTATCGATAAAAATCAAGGAACGATACATGTCTGTACTGAATTTCAAAATTTAAACAAATATTGTCCAAATGATAACCTACCCCACACCATTCATAGATTAGATCATTGATGCTTGTGCAGGGAGTGAAGTATTTTCATTTATGGATGGTTTCTCCTTGTATAATCAGATTCAAATCAAGCCGAAAGACCAACATAAAATGGCTTTCATCTGTCCTTGGGGCACATTTGTGTACAAGAAAATGCCTTTTGGATTGAAAAATGCAGGGGCTACCTTTCAGCATGCAATGAATTTTTCCTTTCATGACATCAATTCTATTATCGAACCCTACCTAGATGATCTTCCAGCACATTCTCGTAAGAGGATCGATCACCCAAATCACTTGCGTTTAATTTTTGAACGATGCAGGCATTACAAAATACACTTGAATCCCCATAAGTGTGTTTTCTGTGTCGAGTCAGGTAGGCTTCTCGGGATCATTATTTCTAACAAAGGTATTCAGGTGGATCCTTTGAAAGTTGAGTCCATTGTAAATCTGCCTCCTCCTCATTCCAATGGAAAACTTTAGATCCTGCAAGGGAAGCCTAACTTTCTTCAACGTTTTATCATGAATTATGCCAAGATCACCAAAGGTTTCATGTTCCTGTTGAAGCAGGACACCCCATTTGTATGGAATGAGACCGCACAACTTGCGTTCGAGGCATTAAAGAAGGCCTTGTTGTCGGCACATTTATTGTGTTCGCCAGATTACTCTCGTGATTTTATATTGTATCTGGCCGCATCCGAGCCGACCATTGGGGTAGTGATACTCTAGGAAGATGATAAGCTGCAAGAGCATGTAATCTATTACCTTAGTCTTGCTTTAGCCAGCCCTAAACTTAGGTACTCCCATGTCCAAAATATGGCCTTAGCATATGTGTATGTTGTTCAGAGGTTACGTCACTATATCTTACCGAGGACTACAGTAGTAGTGGAGGATGTTAATCCTTTCCAATATGTATTGTATCAATGCATAGTTGGAGGCAAATTTAACAAATGGATAGTAATTCTCCAGGAGTTTAACATGGATTTTCAATCTGCTAAATGGAAAAAATCCTTAGTTTTTGCAGAGCTCATTGCAAAATTTCCAGTTGAAGAAGATATAGCAATTGAAGAAGACTCATTCCTAGATGAGCACATTTTCTTGATTTCCACCTCCGACCCTTGGTATGGACATATATTTATCTATCTCCAAACTCTGGAGTGTCCTGCAAGCTTTTCACAGGAAGAGAGATGCAAATTATGCACACATACGAAAAACTATCTCATCATCGCAGATAACTTGTATCGAAGAGGGGTAAAATCTATTTTACATCGGTGCCTTACCCACAAAGAGGCTGATATTGTCCTAAATGATGCCCATAGCGGAGTGTGTGGGGTTCATTTATCTAGGTTAGCAATGGCCTAGAAGATTTCATGTGTCAGTTAATTTTGTTCCACAATCTTTAAAGATTGTGTGGAAGCCGTGAAGCATTGTCATCCTTGTCAACTTTACACCAGAAAAATGCGGTCACATCCTACTCTGTTATTTGTTGTCATTATAGTAGGCCCCTTCACCAAGTGGGGGATATATTACACGACGTGCAACCCAGTTTCTCCTGGGGGGCACAAATACATCATTGTTGATGTATATTACTTCACGAAGTGGGAAGAGGCAATGCCCACCTATAAGGCTGATGGGGAAACTGTAGCTTTTTTCATTTTGAACCAGATTATCACGCATTTTGGTATTCCTACAGAGATTGTCACTGACCATGGTAGTCACTTCCAAAACAACATGATGACCGATTTGGCTACTATGCTAGGGTTTAAACATGAACATTTGTCTTCTTTTTACCCGTAAGCGAATGCTCAAGTTGAGGAAATCAATAAGACCTTGAAGACTATTCTCAAGCATACTATTAATGCAACCTGGTCAAATTGGCACATCATGTTGTATCCTACACTTTGGGCTTATCGAACCAATGCAAAAACTTCCACGGGGTTCTCGCCTTTTCAACCCATTCACAGAGTGGAAGCAGTAACCCCAGTTGAATGCGAAATCCCGTCTTTAAAAATTACCATTCATGTGTTACTTGATACGATTGAGCTAGAAGAGCGTTTGCTACACTTACAACATCTAGATGAACTACGTAGAGATGCGCTGACTGCAAACGAGGCTCGCAAGAATAGGGTGAAAAATCAATATGATAAATCAGTCAAACCTAGGATTTTTTCTGAAGGGGATATTGTCTTGCTCTAGGACCAGGAAAAAGAACTCTTGGGGGCAGGAATTTTAGGTCTATGTGGTTAGGACCCTATGTCATGTCGAAATTACTAAAGAAAGGGGAATATGAATTAAATGATTTCGAAGGGAATAAGCTGCCTGAGCCTAGAAATAGGCTCTACCTGGAGAAGTACTATGCTTAGGCTTGGCACTTTTTCTTGTATTTTTATTGCATGTAACTTTGTGTACAATATCTAGCCAGTTTGTGTTCTTATATCATCTATTGGTTGTTACATATGTCTTCTGAGTGGTTCGTAGGTTTTGAATATGGTGTTATTCATCACACTTGCAACCTGGCTTCAACCACATGGGTTATTTACTCACCCTCAAGATAGCTAGTTGCCTCTGGAGGCACTTGCCTAGGTCTTTCTACCAATAATGTGGTTGAATACAAGGTCTTCATTGATCTTTTAGGGGATGTCATTTCATGTGGCATCACCCAGTTGGAAGTTAGACTTGACTCTCAACTAGTGGTTTCCCAACTCAATCGAGCTTATCAGGTGCGAAACCCTATTTTATTACGTCAATTTTTGCAAGTTAGGCTATTGGAAAGAAAATTTTATTTTATTGCATTCACTGCACATTCCAAGAAATCAAAATTCATTAACTGATCCATATGTGAATTTTATCTTAGATTGGAATTTGACACACATTCCATAAAAATATATAACAGATACATTGCAAAACACATGTAAATAAACTGGCAACATATATGTATGTGTGTGTGTGTGTGTGTGTGTGTGTGTGTGTGAATATATGTCCATTTAGATAGGTCGAGTTCTTGACACTTAGATCCAGTCATAACTTTATAAATATACAAAAATGTACAAAAATTGGATCATAATCCATAAAATACTCCTAGGTCTAATATTGACCACCGTGGTCACCGTGGTCATCCTGGTCATCCTGGTCATCCTGTTCTCAATCCTCCTCAACTTCTTCAGCTGCAGTAGCATCCATGGCCTCTATGTAAACAAGTACCACCCTGGATACCCTCTTCATAAGGTGTATCCAGGTGGGTGGAATACCAACCACTAGTTCTTGCATAATGACAGGGATCTGCTCAATGCATAAAGTAGGGACTCTTTGGGTAAGCCTAGCCAGCTTCCCCTCAAGAACCTTGATCAAACCATAATCCTCTCCTACCATTGTTTTTACATACATACAAGGATGCCCATCAAGGTGAACTGGTCCAATATCTGCATTTTAAACATTAAAAGGATTAAAAACTCTTATACATATGTATATATATTTATGATTAAAAATTCATAAAAATTTAAAAACTTGAAAAACCAAAATACCTGATGATCCCCATGCTCCTCCAAGAGGGAGGACAAGTTCATTGTCACGCCGGAAATATATCCCAGCATATGGAAACTGCTCCAGTGTCGATAGTTGCCATCCCTACCATAAGTAGAAGTCATCATCGTAGACACTCTGAACTGAGCCACCGCCATCCTGGCGAAGAAAAATTTATCCCCACCTACTCAATCTAGGATGATGGGGAGAGAAAGCTGGTAGAGGTACTGTAGGGATGAGGGCAGGCACTCTCTCAAAGAAAAATACCACCAATATACTAGAATAGCCAAATTTCTTCCGTCGGCCTCTCTTGCAGTCTGAGAGTTGCTTCTTCATTATTGGGATTACTCACAACTACATTTCAACCAAAAATCTGACGGCCATATTGTCGAATTTTCGACACTTCCCTGTCGCATGTATGACACTATGATTTTTTTAAGCGTCGGTGGATTTTCGTCGGTTATCCGACATCTAATTCATATTAAAATTTAAACACGCATCGCTTAAACGAATGAAAACGTATGCGTCGGTTAAGAGACGGTGGAGAATTTTTTTTTTTTTAAACTACACTTACAGGCCATCGCTTCTACAGCATGGCCGTCGGTTCACCAATGAAACCCGTCGCTTAACCGATGGATTATGAAAATTTAAGCGTCGGTTAAGAGACGATGATGAAATTTTTTTAAAAACATTTACACCTACAGGCGTCGCTTAACCGATGGAATATGAAAACTTAAACGTCGGTTAAGTGATGGTATTGTATTTTTTTTTTAAATCACTTACAGGCTGTCTCTTAACTGACGGCTATAAGTGTTTAAAAAAAAAATACAAATGCCAGATTACTAGAGACACACCTTGATGTTTGTATAGATTGTGAAATTACTACAATAAGCATTGTAGAAACCCTAAAAGAGCATTGTAGAGTTGATAATTCGCTCCAACTGTTGGAACGATTATTGGAGGGAATGGTCCTTAATCACATAATTGGAATCACATTATCATAATATGAAAGCTGTAGTGGTGACAAACTCATCCACAAGGTATCATAATTATTCAATAGATAAGCCTAAGTACTTCATCTGCAAAAATAAAACGCTCTTCACTAGTTGCTGCACATAAATAATGAGAGATGGGAAAACATGTGTCCTTTAAAGAATAGAATGGTAATTTAATATGCCTTCAATTGTTGGATGTATTGGCTTGAAATCTAATAAGACAACGGCTAGAATGCCAGTTTTGTTTGCACAAAACATTTGGAGATTCAATCAAAAGGATTTGACATTCTATGAAATATGGTTACTCAACTCAAGGGTTCTGTTACATTCTATAAGGTATGTGAACATTGATAAAATATGAATTTAGGTGAACAGATGTAAACATTCATTTGACTGGATGCTTTCGGCCAACACAAGCAAGTGGTTTACTGTTCTACACGAGATATTAAATGGGATGAAATGTCTCACAATGCTATGGAAGTCACCCTTTGGCTAAGAGGCCACGAATTGCAGTATTTATTTCATAAAAGTTGCCCAGGACTTGCACCTACCTCCACCTTCTTTTTAAAAGCACTGGAACAAGCTCGAGTACAAGCATGAGCCTGAGCATGCCATTGGAAATACTTGACCCTGATGGGGTCAAAAACAATAGCCCTCTTTCACCAATCTGGTAAGCCGCCATTGACACAAGTGTAGACTTCTATCATGGAATGCACAGAACATGTACTTGCTAAAGAGATGTGAATAAAAGTTACTTGGAGAAGATTCAACACTTGATGTAAGCCTATTGAATATTCAGTGCCATACTAGATGCAAAAAGTGCTTAGAGAATATCGGTCTAAATTTGAGAGTTTTGCTCATATAATAATGCTCATAGTTGATTTTTCTCATATAACAATGCTTCTCTGGGCAGTAATATCCTGGCTTCCAGTGTGACAATTTGACAATTGTAGGCACAAGTGTGTAAATTATTGGGTCATCTTAGGTATGCCAAATTCACACATATGGGGCAATGGGAATTTGTCTAAAACTCACCTAAAAATGCTGTAGGAATACAAAAATCTTGGTAGAACTTCCCCAACCTATCTATAGTTGTAACTTTGAATATGTGCTCGCAGCTTAAGATTCATATCAAATGTGTGATCTATGAGACAAATTTCACAATATGAAAGCAGCTATAGAAGTGTAGAGTAATACAAGTCACCAACCAAGAGAAATATTGAAATCATTTACATAGTGATTTGGAACAAAATGCATTAGACTGGCCTGGCTTTTAAATTCTCAATGGCAAGGAAATATTGAACAAAACAACATATTAAATTATTAATCAACCTTTGTGCCTTTTTCTTTATTACATGTATTTTTATCTAGATTTTTGGTGTGTATATATGCAATGCTGTCTGTATACCATACTCCTGATGACATACATGATTTCTTCTTCCATTTGCTAGAGCCTGACACTCCTATCTATTTCATAAAACGTGATTCCATACCGCTATTAAAGTGTTATCTAGGACCTAGTTTAAGAGCAATAACATTATGCAGATTTTTAATTGCTCATGGCATGGCTTCTGTGCTTGTGAATAGATTGATCCTTTACATTTCATGTAGTGAGGTGTCTTTGTATTCATCAAAGAGAGCCCTGGAATAATTTAAACTTGAATGTGCCGACTGGCACATGAATAATGCTATCTCAAAAAGGATATGCAAGCCTTAATGACAAGTTGCAGTATGCTTTTGTAAGCTCATTTCCTTGGATACGGTTAGAAGTGCACCTATCTATATGTATATTTTCGATTGAATGTGTAGATGCTCAATATAAAGAGCGTTTGACTAGATTGATGCTTGTTTTATCATATTGCGCTACTTAGGTCTACTTTTCTCTTCCTGACAATTTGAATCGAATCTCATTCTGCTACTTTAGGTCCTCTTTGCACTGTCTGATATATACTTAAGAAAGTGCTGCTTTTGACAGTCAGTTTAAGAAATTTTATTTAAATGTTTCTATTTTAGCCGCGTTTTAACTTAATCAGTTTATCATTTTTCTTAATTTAAGAATAACATATTCCTACTGAAAGTAAAATCCGCTATGTAAAAGTTGCTTTATAACTCCTTTACCATCTATGGTTGTCTTTCCTGGCATTTGCAAATGGATAGCTCTGAAAGTGGTATATCCAGTACTTCATAATACAAGATATCAGAAATCTGCCCAAAAACCACATTAAGATCTTAACAGTGAGATAAAGTGAAGCAAGATATGAGCCACTAAAACCAGTGAACACCACAAAGTTTGACTCATACTATTAAGTAGAAGAATGACAGAAAATCCCTACAATATCGAGATGTATAACATTTCATCTTCATATTGATGAAAGCCTATCAAATTTTCTCAAACTTGATTGTAATGCACCAGCATATCACTCAAGCGATCAACACCTCGATGCTTAATTGGTTGAGGTTTTGGCTACTGCGAATAACAGTTGTGTGATGTAAGCCTAAGTTTTGAAGGATCACCTAAACCGAGTTGATTTGCAACCCTCTTAACAACATCATCATAAGTGTCCAGCTTTGACCTGCAAACATCACAGATGAAAGCAACATGGATAGAACAAGTTTCAAACCCAGACAAAGCTCCTACACATTGAACTTCTTTGACATATTAAAGTTCATTGCATATAAATAGAATTGTACTTACAGTTCAAGACAAAAGTCATCTTCTTTTGGCTTATCTAGATGCTGGAAATGAACAATCTACAAATCACATGCAATCAGAAATTCAACGTATGTTAAAATGACTTTCAAAACCAAGGAACAAATCATGTTCTTCATGAAGCACACATGCCTTTCTACACGATAGTTGCAAGAATGACTTCTTCACTGATAAAGGCAATAATTGGAAACTTTGCTCACAAGATGTAATGAGATTGAGTGCTAAGGAAAGCATGATTAGCCAACTATCATTGGTAAGTTAGCCCCCATGAACTTTTATATATGCATTCCATGCAGCCATATCTAGGAGCAATAAACATAATATGCAGTTTCATTCTCATTAAAATACATGCTTTCTTGATTTCGAAATTTTCAGAAATAACTTCGTTAGAAGATAAGTATAACTAAAGACTGTTATCAAACCATATGGTTGGAAATAGGCAAACCATGAAACCAAATCTGTGCTATAGAAAAGCGGTTAGGTTAGATTAGTCCCTGCTGCAGAATTGGTAATCTACTGATACTAAATGTTTCACGGCAATGTTCCTTTCTAATATTTAGCCTTTTGCAATTTCCTCTGTTACATTTCATATATCCAACATATCATCCAACTAAGAAGCCGGTTTTGGATTCACTGTAGTCTCGGCAATGGATATCCACATTGTAACACCTTACAAGTTATAACATATAAAATATGGATATCTACTTTGCAGACCATTTAGAGCCACTATTTAGTTGTATTTTGGTTCAGATATGTATCGCACTCGATGTCATTTTGCTATATTCACCCGTAAAATGATATATAAATGAGAAAAATTTACATAATTGTGTTTAATGGTTTGGAATCTGGATTTGCATGGATGTACATGATAAGATTTTTTTTTAAATTGAATATTTTCAGTATTTTTTGGTCGGCTGGTTTGTGTCTTGTTTTTTACCTGTTTAGGTACAGTTCTTGTTTTTGGGGTCGATCGGTTCTGATAACATTGTCTTCCATATATATGGTGATTCTCAATATTCCAACAATCAAGCACCTTAGAGCTTGTCAAAAGCTACCGAAATGAAATTACTTGAGACATGTTATATATGCAGGTAAATCAAAGTTTATGAGCTATTTTGTATGTAAGTTCACAAAGTTGTAATAATGTCTTACTCTTTAGTCCTACGATATGTTGTATAAAACCTTAAAACGATAATTAGCATATTTAGTTTTAATTAGCTAAATAACAGCCTAATTGCCCCATTAAGGTAACGTGGGCAGTAAGTTATGGCTTTGGTCCATTGTATAAATACTAAATAGGTGTTTTCTAAATATTACATGTCATTTGAAAACCCCTCAACAAGCATCTTGTAAGTCTTCCGTTTTACACAAACATAAAATGAGATGGATAAAAACCGCAATTTTAACTTGATCGTGCAAGGACAAATCACAACATCATGTCAGATGCCGATCTGAAACTAATACACTTATGTTCTCACACTCGAATACTCTATAGCATAGAGAAGTGGGAACATCCATCCAGACTATCATATGATTTTTCATTTATATTACAAACGAATCAGCCTCCTCAAGGCCAATCCATAGATTGTGAAATTACTACAATAAAGCGAATGTTGCTAACTAGGGGAAGTTGTTGCTAACTAGTAGAATATCCTAGTACATTATCAATCAAATCAAGCATCTGCTATGCAAAGCATATCCTAGTTCTGTAGATGTTACCTTGAACATGATTACGCTTGCAAGGATGGTAAGAGATGTAAACATCACATAATAGATAGGAGATACAACTGCAGTGTTATAAGTGTCCAGAGCCTGCATTACATTATAAATAAGTGTGTCAAAGATCTCATCATAATATAAACATTTTCTTCCATACAAACATGCACAACATATTTAATGCAAAAAAACAATTAATGTTTCTCAACGTCATCTTTTTACAAATCATTTCCCCAAATTATCTTATAAACTTAGCACTGGTGACTTTTTTTTAACTTACTAACTCAACAGGTCAATGACTGCAAAACTACTCAATTAAACCCTTCGACCAAATAAGAAGATTCAATAAAGAAAATTGATACCATCCAATAAATAATATGAGTTGGCAGTAACCATGGAAAATCAAAGAGGGTTCTTGCTATTGAATCAAAGACCGCACAAGCAATTTGTAATGATGCTCCCATTTCAGAAGAAAATAATCATAATCTATATTTTGTTCATCGCTTAAATCACACCCAAATAAAGCCTCAGGTAAATAAAAAGAAAATGGCCTGAAGGATATAACCTTATTTGTTCTAAATACTCTAATTTTTAATTGATTGTGACAAATTTGATTTTAATCATGATCATACTAATTTCTTGATATAAGTAAAGCTACTATTGGAGTATTGGACAATGGAGCATGGAAGTAAGGAAAACTCGGCAGCTTTCTGGATTTACTGAGTAGAAATATTCTGTTGATATGTAAAAGAGGTCGTGATCCCGTGGTTAAAGAAAGAGAAAGGAAAGGGCACAGAGAATTTGCACACACAACTCTTTATGCTACTGTTCTGCACTAGTGATGCTACTGTTCTACTGTGAGTGAATGGCTAGCCGCTAGAGAATACAGGCATATAGGCCTCAAAAAATGAAAAATTTGTCTGGCATTACATAGAAGTTGTCAATAGGTCTAGAAATGTATCAAATGCCAGAAATCCAAATTTATATACATCAGAGGAGACTCCGATCAGAAGAACATGTTTTCGAAATTCATGGACAAGTTGATGCTGACTTAAGAATTGTAAGTGGAAAAAAAAAAGCAAAAGAAAATTTTATTTGCGTGCATAGATGATTAGAATGGTTAATAATTTAATAAAGTTCATGAGAAGATCATAATCAATACCAAAATTAACTGTGTAATAAATCTCTAACTAATGTTAAAACTAAAATTAATGCTAAAGTATAATAGCAACAAATTAATAATAAAAACAGAGAACTATGACATGGCCTAGAAAACCTTGAAACTTCCATCAACCTAAGACCCTGTAACAAAAAATTAGCTTCCATGTTCATAATCCACATGTATAAGATCACCTAATACTTGTTTTATGATACATCTACAGAAGGATTGCTTAGATCCATATGGACATTTCAAGACCCTAGGAAGCCACATGCCACTTGGTCTAGTAGCGATGTGTTCTTTATCATCCAAAGACCAAATTGATCCCTCGGAGACCTAAAATTAATCACGCAATAATAGTGGTTCCACAAGCATGCCTACTTGAGGGATGAGGTGACCTAGATCACTAAATAACATTGGTAAAGTATTGAGCATTTTGTACACTAAAAGAACATTTGTCTAATTTAGATGTCCTGGAAACATAGATTAGACATATTTCACTTTGTTGTCTCTAATACAGCCTCGCTCAAAACTTGTAGCCTGTGAAGTAAGAACTTTATAGAGGACCACAAAGCTATGATTATTATATGTGAGGTATGTTACCAGGAAGGAGAAATGGGAAATGGTAATGAAATAAGAAAAGGTGGGGCAGAGGGTTTAGGGGTATAAAAAATGGTCTCTCTCCTGGCATCTTAGCATATTATGCATATAAGAAATAATTTATTGACTGTGTCTCAATACTTGCTTGAGACAATTCAAATAGGAGTTTAAGCATGCAAGTATAGCCTATAGGTGTGACATGGGCATGACAAAGAGTTTGGTTGTCATTGATGCACATAAGAATGTTGGGAGGTCCCATAAGACCAAATGAGCATTCACTCAACCCCATGACCCTTTAGAGTAACTAGTTACTACCTCAACATAGTCCTAAGCCCAATAATTTTATTGTAATGTTCTGTGTTTTTTTATTGGCAATTGTGCACAACATGATAGAAGAAGCATTCCATAGGCAAAGTGATTGAATTGATTATAGAAAAGTGAAGTGATTGAATCCATTTTGAAAATCTAGCTCCTTTATTACATAATGTAAGCCAATATTGCACAGATATCTTCAGTGTGCACATGCTAAGGTGTTAGCATCTAAATGTGTTTATTGCAGATAAGGCTATGGATAAGCATTGGTCTATATGTTTATGGGTTTCGGCATGGGTTCGAACATTCATTGCTGACATATGGAACCTTCTATTGGTTTATATATATTGTTGGGAAGTAAACTCCCAATAATCTATGGTTCATGCCTAGCACAGTTTCATATTACAAAATTAAGGATACTCCTCTCGCAACCCTCCTGATTAGAGGATACTTGGTGGATATTACCACCCTTTAACAATATAAAGAGTCGATCTTAGTCAGTATTAGAGTTATCCATCTCCTTAATCATGGAATATAAGTACCAAATTATTAACCCCTCTATCACCAACTTCAGCATATTTTGAGATTATGTTCAAATTTTAGGCAATTTTTAAAAGCCTGAATTAAAATTTCTCAAACATCCTATTAAATTTGTTCTCCTGCAAGGAAGGCCCGTGAAAGGAAGGCTCATGCAGGTAAGGAAAGAGAGAAACACAAAGGTTGGCCAATGCAAGCAAGGAAAGAGATCAAATATGCAAAGGAAGGCCCATGCAAGTGTTGTTGTTACCCTTTTGAAGGAAGGCTGGCACATGTAAAACAATGCCCTGCAAAAATCCCCTGACCCTACAAATTTCCCTTTTTCCATGAGGGCCAACACACTTGCAAGGGCCATAAAAAGGCCAACGCTTCTACAGATGAAGGGAAAACATAGGTGCATAGATAGCACCAGAGGAGGGCCAATGCACATGCATGCATAGCACTGAATGGCTTATTTATACATCATCAGTGAATTGTTCATGTTGAGATTATGTTTAATCTTCACTTGAGGCCACATGCAATCCATCTGATGTATTGGTGGAATTTGTGAAGCCTACATATGAGTAATTAACCCAATTTATTGTATTTCTATATATTTGACTAAATCTACCTAGTCACCCTCTTGGGATAGTGCTTCTCTTATTCATGTGGTTGGGTATCCAATCTCTCTCTCATTCATCGTTTAAGTGATGTTTCATTTCTGTTGTAATTTTGCTTGGCTAGATTAGGGCTTATTGGAGCTTTCACAATAGATCCCACTATCTTCTGATATCAACATGGTATCAGTTCCAGCATGTGCTCTTATTTATTTGTCTAGCATTGTTTCAGGACTTTTTCAGGTCTTAAACTAGGGTTTTAGCGCTCCTATTTCAACAGCAAACAGGTTCTAGGGTTTTTACCCTTTCTTTCATCGGTGCCCTCCTGCTTTGGCAGTTTTTTTTTTGTTTTTTCAGCGGATTTAAGGGGATTTTTTTGCAGATCTATGCCCTTTTCTACAGCATAACCCACCTCTTACTCTCTTTTCAGCAAAATACTGTAGATTTTTCAGGGTTGTGTTGGTAACTTGTGAATCTGTGAATAACGCCGGAGGTTCAAAACCCAAGACTATTTGCAATGAACACAAACAATTTTACTGAACTTAATTGTAATTTTGACCTCCAAGGTTTTAGTCCAGAAGTTTAAGTATATCCCACAGAGCAAGAGAAACAAAATGGGGTTTCCCTCAAAGACTAATGCCAAATTAATTTTATTAATGGTGTCAACATCATATGGATTCAGTAAGCAAACCCACATGGATTATCATATGAGCAAGACAATAAATAAAATGTATTTAATATATCAAACAGAGATAGAGAGGAAAACCCAGATCGTTTTATCAACATGCAGAGCCAGACTCAAAGGTATGGAGAGCTTTTGAGTTCAATTTTCAGTAGTTAGAGCACAAAACTTCTTAAAGGCCTCATCAACTCGCCCATGGGCGAAATACACAGACACATGAAATTATGCAGGGGAAGAAATATGAGTCATTCAACTTTTCAACCTAAGACCAGAAATGGAAAGGAAGGTAGGTATCAATCCATTCAAACCCTTTAAGAACACAATTATTTACCTTTGCAAGCTTGTAAAAATAGCAATAGGACTCTTACCTCATCCAATGCGGAGCTTAAAAAGCTGCAACCATTCTTTGTATTCTCCAACAGTGCATGCTTCTGCTTTAAACCTCGACAAACGATGCCCCAATTTAATCCTCAAACCAAGAAGAGGGAATCGAACCAAGACTTTAGAATCAGCAAGCACAAAATGGCATAATTTATACACAGAGGATGAATCCCTTGACCCGAGTTAACCATCAGTCAATCAGCATACTGTTGGTGAGTTTAATGCCCAGAGAGTACGGAAATGGAGATGTCATTGCCACATAACTCCGTCTTCAGTACCAAGAAAACCCCTCACCAGGGATCAAGATTGAAGGGCTGATCTTAATTTCATATAGAAGGTTATATATTCATGCAGCCCTTCATTGATGAAGGGCTTTCAAAAAGCTTACATTTTAAATGACATTAATAAATTAATTGTACATTTCATTTACTTAATGACAAAAATTATAAACAACTTTTTTTTTTCAAAATGGGATTTGTCATTTTAATGGGATTTGTAAAATTGCACAAGTAAATGTATATCCCTGCCTACATTGTGTTCAATCTATTTGATTGGGGAATATGTCTACAATTTCTCAGTCGCTTTAAGGTTTATAATAAAAAAGCAACTCAGACAGATGGTCAAGCTGGATAGTACAATCTATGGCTATAAATTTGGAAGTATGGATTGAGGACGAAAAAATGTGCTCACTTAAGAGACCATTCTTGATGGCGTTGAAGGAATTCAAAACAAGAGGAAGCCTATGCTAGAACTCCGAAGCTTCAGTCATAAAATAAAATCTATAGGGGAAGCAAAAGAAACCAAAGATGAATGTTTTGAGATTACTGTGATGGCGTTGAAGGAATTCAAAACAAGAGGAAGCCTATGCTAGAACTCCGAAGCTTCAGTCATAAAATAAAATCTATAGGGGAAGCAAAAGAAACCAAAGATGAATGTTTTGAGATTACTGTGATGGCGTTGAAGGAATTCAAAACAAGAGGCAGCCTATGCTAGAACTCCAAAGCTTCAGTCATAAAATAAAATCTATAGGGGAAGCAGAAATAACCAAAGCTGAATGTTTTGAGATTACTGAGAAATTGATAAAGTATCGAAAAGATGCAGACTGAAGAATAAACAATGGATGTTTTTGCACAGTCATCATCTGAAAGTTTCACAGGGCCAATTCAAAGAATTATCCTCTGACAAATATAAAAATAAAGTCTTCAAAAAGTAATAGGTTGTCAAGTAATGAACTTGTGCTTGAATGCATGCACATCTCCGCCTTACAATAACAAGAAAGGAAAATTTATATAAAATTACCTTGGCTGCCGGAGTTAGCCAATGAATCTAACGAGTTATTCCTTCGCTGTTCATTGTGTCCCGCCAACCTTCTCCTGCAACTTCTCTCTGCATCATCAAATTTTGCTATGCCATGGAATCTAGATAGGCACCACAACACCCAATTATTCATGTGTATTATCAAATAATATACTTAGTATGTATGGATCCATGTTGACCTACTTAGAAAAAAAAACAGTGAGGTGCAACCGTCTCCTGGTTAGTTACCTACTACACTACTGACAAAAGCGTTGCTCGGTACCAAGAACAATGACTTTGGGGACTTTGGAATGCATTTCACAGACTTTATGTCTCTTGTGATATTCTTTTGCATTTTCCAACACTACGTTGCATCCTTCCACTTGACAACGGGGAGGTTGAGCGAAAGAAGCCGGCAAAGCCCTCGGCTTCTTATAAACGCAATTGCCAGCGCTATTACCAGTGACTGGGTTAATTACCTTAGCCGGATTCACAGAGTCTCCAAAATGTTGCCGCTTTCCTAGCTTAAGGCACGTTAAGGAATCCCCTTGAACATCCTTCATGAAATTAATGTTCTCTCTCATGGGACCCTCGTTAGCACTCTGATAATTTTCATTCCTCCCGAGTCCCACCCAAGCCAACTACCACCATATTTCTCTGACCAGAATGGCTATACTCGAAACCCCCCAAAAAATTACCACCATTTGCAACCTCTACAAGCCAACCCTTCAATAATCCATTACCTTTGCTTTTCACAGAACCCTCAGCCAAAGGATTTTGACGAATCTTGACATCCAGAGGAAACTGTGCGTTATGATTTCCTGAAAAACTCTCGTCGTTGATGACTCAATGACTTCAGTAAAATTACCAGTAGCCATGAGAGGCTCAGACAGGGGCGAGGACTCATGAACCATGTTTGTCCCATGAAATAACTCCTTCCCAATATTATAACCCTCTTCTGAACAAACCCATTCATCCATGGGTAATCTCTCATACCTATCCTCAGTCGTATTGTAAAGCCCTGTGCAACCTTCCCAGTCCCAAGGACTCTTTAAATGCCAATTCAACATCTTAGAGGGCCAGAAATGATCATGGTTGTTGCTACTATTACCACCATGATTTGCCATGGAATTTGAGTCCATATTCTTAAAAATGACTTCTTCTTCATAAGACCAAAACTAATCCAAGGAAAAATACAGATACACTTTCAGGCTCTTTTCACATGATGAATATTACCAATTCCAGCGATCCCATATTTGCTTCGATTTCCAAATCTAGGATGATTAAAATACTAACCTTGTTGTCTGAACAAAACTTCCATAAGAGCAATACTCCCCAGAGCCTCGTCCAACAGACTCGCATCAGAGAGCCCCTGAGTCAAACTGATGTAGGTAAAAACATCTGGGGCCATCCTCTTCTCAACCATGAGAATCTGCATTTCTATGGAAAAATCGAGCTCGCCCATTTTACAGATCCCATCAATCAAAGAAATGTAGATGACAACATCGAGCTCGCAAACTATGGCCACCATGTCGTTCACAAGAACAACAACTTCAATAAAATCTACCCTGTAGACAGAGCCCGTGGAAGTGGTGTTATTGGGAAAGTAGCCACTGATAATCATCTCGTCTAGGAATTCAATTGACAATGCCCCACCGAATTGCATTGGATCTTCTCATTAATATGATATGAAATATCTTGGAGGCTGGTACAGGTCGAAATCACAAAAATTGTTGATGGGCAATTTTAATCTTAGCCCTTCTAGTGTAATTTTAATTAAAAAGCTCCATTTTTTATTCCCCTTCACTGACGGCCTAGGAGCCCTTCATTGACATGAAAATTTTAAATTCCCCTTCATTGATGGCCTAAGATCCCTTTGATGGGCACTGACGGCTTGAATTTTGATCCCTGCCCCTCACCCAACTCGACAAGAACTCCAGGTCTCCAAACCCTCAGTTGCATTTCAAATCGCCTCTCGATCACAAGGCAGTCGCATTAAAAAGTATCCATGGTACATTCAATTTTTCAACTTTTCAAAACAAGGAGAATGACAAGAATTAGATTTCTAATTGAGTTGTGGATGTTGATACTTTTGTTGGGATAGATTTTACATGGGTTGAAGATGGGTATTGTGGTAGTTTTCTCTCTAGTGTATTTAAATATTTAGTTATAAAGGTACTCAAAAGGATTTGTAACATGGTCTTTGGTGGGTATATTGTCATATTTAATATTAAACCCCCATTATTTATAAGATTAAGTATTGGATTTATTAATAGAAGTGGAGGGACATTCGTGTTAGATCCATGGTGAAACAACCTTGACAAGGTTATGTCCTACAATTTTGGGAACATCGAGTATGTGTTAAAGAACAACTTCCTTAGAGGTCATGATTTGTACACAAAGTATCACAATATTTTGAGTGGTGGGATCTTCAACTCAAATTTTGAACAATGGAGGGTACAAAGGAATATCGTTGATGGTCACTTCAACTCATAGTGATTTTGTTAATTCATGGTAGTGTATTGACATTATGTATCAATACGAGGCTTATATATCCATGTCTATAGAAATATGTGACAATAAAAAATCTATCCATCTAAAATAAAAATAATCTGTCATTTGTATATTGTATACATTGAAAAATGAGTTGTTTCTCTTTGTGTATTATTTACATTGAAAATTCTCTTTTTTACTATGTACATTGAAAATGGGTGGTTTCTCTTTTGTATTGTGTATATTGCAAATTAGGTGACATCTAATTTTTTGTTAGTTAGGGTTTTATTGATGGTATTAAGATTGTGTATGATCTTTCATCCTTGTCGCAATTAAATCTAGCTTTTTTGAATTGTGTTTGGCCTAGTTGGCCCTAGTTGGTTGTCAACTTTGGCATAAGGATTACAAAGAAGATTTCAATAGATACCCACTAGCCTAATGGGTAGGAAATAAACCTAAGCATCAGATATGCGACGGTGCTTTCCATGTTAAATAGTTGACCAATTAAAGGCTCTGTCGCTTAAGCAACGCTTACTAACGCTCCGTCGCTTAACTGACGGTTATGAGAATAGTCGTCGCTTCACCGACGCTTGTGGCCACATTTACAAAAAAAAATGTATCCTTGTGATTTTTGGTAAGTTTAAAAAGAGAAATCCACGCGCCGTCGGATTTTGGATCGAAATGTAGTAGTGACTCCCAAGCACTAGTCAAATACAGCTCCCTGTAGGCACTCCACAGCAATTATCATATGGTTTCGAGTTGCAATATGGAGTGATGATGATACTACAACCCTCACTATTGTGCTTACCAACACCTATAATGGAAAGCTATGAATATGTACAATAGGGATGCAAGTTCCCCTTTATCGAGTGTTGGGCATGCAGTAAGTGTTGATATAGTCTTGAACACTTAGAAGGTCACTACCCCTTTCGGTACCTTCCAAGTTGATAAGTGCTCCTCGTCGTGACAAACCCGTAATTAAATAGATGTCTTCCAGTGCAATTTCTAGAACCTCACCTTGTAGGTCAAATGCGCCTAGATCATGATCCCAGTAGTTAATCAAAAACTCCAGCAAACAGACATTTGATCGCAAAGGTGAAGTACAAAAGAACTTTAGCAACCCACTTTGCCGCAATGCATGCATCGTGGGGGCACTTTGGAGTGCATATTGGTCCATAGTTTCATGTTCCCTCTCCCTCCACTCCAACACCATGTTTTAGCCTGTCCAAAAAACCACCATCAAACATTGAAATTCATTAAAAAACTTTGATTTTGTCCCTAATTATACTTTTTCTATGTCGCACAGTATACACAGGTTGCCTTCGGGAAAATTGTATATAAAATGCTTGTGCGCGACTGTGTAAGTCGCATACCCGCGTATACAATGTGACTCCTTTAAAATTGGATTAAAACATTAAAATTTTGCATAAAATTGAAAATTTGAATGGGTGAAATGAAAGATCATGAAGAGCTGACTTACCTGGAACTTATAGATTTGAAAATCGTCAACTGGTTCATCCACACCGAGCGATTGAAGTCATAGGTAAAAATTTACTATATTGGGTAAAAATATGAAATGGTGATTTTTATTTTTATTTTTGAACTATTTATAGAAATAATTTCAAAATGTGGGTTTTTTAGCCTATAGTTTTAATTTCTATAAAAATAAAACTAATACCATGTCATGTTTGCCTAATGCAACAGGTCCAAGGTTACTTAAAAGTTTTTATTTACTCATATAGGTTAGGATTTTGGTAATTTGTATGCATTTTTTTGCGTTTATACCTAATCCAACTTAACCCTAGGATCACTTTTTTTACCATGGACTATGGTGTTTAACCATTATTACCTTGTCTATACCATTGTTCTTCCGTGGATAGGGATTTCCTTCCATGAGTACCCTAGTTTAATACACATTATTGTCTTATGGTACTCATGCCGCATTTGTGGTAGGTTTAGGGGAGCCTTATCTATTTTTCATGCCAAATTGAGCCTCATTTTGGTCTCCTTTTACAAGTTATCCCCTTTATAAGGCTCCCTGCCCTTATGGAGTTTCTTTAGGCCCAGGTCTAACTCCTCAAAATAGACTTGACTGCCGAGTAAACTTCTCCATTCAGTCTTGTTAAGAATATGTGAGTGGGAATCCACATTGGTGGTAGGTTATCACTTTCTCGGACCATGTGGAATAACATGAGAAAGGATCGCTCTCTTCTCTACGGGATTGAGAAGAGTATTCTTAGGCATAGATTTATCACTTTTCTGGACTTGAGGGACCAAAATTATGGAAAAGGAGCACCTGGTATGAGCTTAGTTTTCTCTTTTTCATGCTCTGGTCCTAAACATGAAAAATATTTAGAGTGGACTTTATGTCTTTGTCATGCTCGTTAAAAACTAAGAACAAAGCATCGAGTTTACTGTTGTAAGACCCATTTCTTGCAACCAAATGGATCTTTCTGAGTGATCTTGCTTTCCTTCACACTCGTAAAACTCAAGTTATAAGCTGCTCTTGAAGGAGCATTAGGTAGGTGGTAATTTAATCTTTTTCAGACCTCCCTGACTAAGTACGAAAAAGGTGCGCCTTTTCTTCTTCGGAAGATAAGAGAGTTTTTCTGTGGTATGTTTTATACTTTTCCAACCTTCGGAGACTAAATTGGATGAAAAAGGAACCCCCTAGAGTCTTCTTCAGAGTTTTTAGAATCTCTAAACATGAAAACACCAATGAGCATGTACTAGTTCGGGCTCATAAAATCCACGAATCAATGGCATTATCAAGCATTATTCTCTCCCCTCTTCAAGCTTGTAAAAAATGAAGAGAGACCTGAGTTGACTTTCCTAGACTCGTTAAAATTTAACAGGAAAGATAAGGAAGAAGTTTTATTTTTGGGTTACAGACGGTGGCAGCATGTCCTCCTTGAACATAGCACTCCCAAAACATTTTGATACTCATGTCTCAGTGTACACTTTCAGCTCAGCTATCACTTCAAGTTTCTTACTTCTCCACTTGTCCTTTATACATGGGGAATCTGATCATGTCTCCTACATGACAGATAAGTCTAGTTGTCCTGTATGCAAAGTTAAAATATTCCTTGGGTCATCTCTGTGTCGTGCTCACTGTTCAAGGTTTTATCCCTACATTTTATTATTATCTTGATTCCATCCTTATCCTATCTGAATATTACTTGTGTCTATCTTCCCTTATCCAGATCCTAGTCACTCTTGTGATTTGTTTGAGGATCTATTGCCTTCCTCATCATAGCATGGTTTCTCATCAGCACTTCTTGAAGACGAAGACCTAGAGTTTTGACGATGGTACCTTATGATTCACTATCATCATTGGTGAACTCCTTTGCTTCAATTGTCAGTTTCACCTATTGATTGAGAATCTGTTGAATCCTTTTCATGTTCAACTTCAACATATCTATTCACATGGCCTCTATTGTACTGGTTCCTTTGGATTTTGACGAAGACCTTAGGTTCACATATATAACCTAAGTTGCGCAAGATTTTGTTTTGATCACCTTTACACAACTTCCATATTTTGAAGACTCATCATTGTATATTGTGGCTTTGATCCACCTTTGTAATATATGTGGTCTTGTACCCGTATCATATGATGTAATCAAATATTGTAAAGGAGCTAGTGTTCCAGTATATTGAACATGGCATCCTCAGATATGATTTTGTATATGACATTGATATGTATTTGTTTAAGGTAATTCCTCTGCTTCCTTGGACTTATGAGTTCTCAAATACTAAGATTGTAATATATTTCAGCCATCGTTTCCCTCTGACCTCACACATTAGGGGGCATCTGTTATCAGACAAAATGGCACTTCTTCGTCCGAGTGTTGACATTCACCATGTCAGTAGACAAAAGGACAATTTGGATTGAAGTGGCCAAAACACTATAGCATGACCTTTGATGCATTATCTTCAGACCATCCTTATATATTTGTATTCTGAGTTTTTGGATGCATACGCGACTATGTGCATTGCAACTCATGTCTCATATGTGTCTATGTGCATTGCAACCCATGTATACCTTGCATACGTGAGTTCCCTTTGAGAAACCCACGTGTCATATGTGCCTTTCCTATATTAATACTCACGTATACCTTAATTCAAAATTAAAAAATATAAATCAAGATTAGATGAGATTAGTTGGGCCCTAATCCATAACTATCCCAACTATCTCAACCATCCCAACCATCGAAACCACTCTATTTCCCAAAGTATAAATAGAGGCCTTGGGATGGGGCTAATAAATCATTTTTTTGAGAGAAAATTTATGCTAGTGGTATACCTTCAGAGTATTGGAGAAGAATAATTAAGAGTCCTCGGTTGCAGAGGAGTCCTTGTGTCAAAAGCTGGGTTGTATTCTTACCTATTCACTGTTTGTTAATAAAGAGAATTCTTCTTCCAATCTTGTGTTTTTCTTATCTCATGTATATTGGTTTGATTAATATGTTCAATTATGTTATTAATATTATTTTCACCTAACCTTTGATTTATATATGTATGAGATATTGCTTGAAGAATTGGCTCTTTGTAGGTGAAGAGAAGCATCCCTAGAAGCTTTGGAGAGGATTGGGGCGAGAGAAGACCAAGCTTGGATCAACCATCATAAACCAGGTAAGCCAATATATCTTCCTATTCTCATTCCAGTTTCTATAAAACTTGATTGTCTGCAAGTCTAATAGTAAGTTGGTAACCCCAGACCCTAGGTTACAAGGGTGAAATGTGTTGATGTAATTGTAAATTCAGAATGTATTCACTTGTATTTCTTATGCATTGTAACCTGATGTTTATTCCAGGATGTATTGTAATGTACTTGAGCAATGCCATGCCCCGATGTTCCTATCGGGATTTTCTATAATGTAATCAAGTCATGTCAAGTCAAGGTGGGTAACCCTCCTATTGTCTAAGGGTTAAATTCCTCGCAGCTCCGGGCCACTAGGGTTATTAGACTCTCCTAGAGAGGTCGGCCCTAGTAGGGTTTAGTCAAGTTAGGAATTAGTATAAATAGAGAGTTGGCCGCTCTATTTATCAAACACTCATCCACACTCAATTGTAGTGCATAGCTAAGGAAGAGAAAGACATTGGGGCAAGGAAGAAAGAGGTTACTGCTATCGGGAGATCATCTTACTGTTTTGGGGTTTTACTTTTGGTGTTGATTCTATCTCTGAGGAAGTTGCAGGGTTTTCTCCATTTATGGTTTCCCCGAGGAAAAACACTATGTTCATTATCTCTTGTGTTTGATTGTTGTGCTTGTTGTTTTCTCAGTTAAAGATCCTAATGTTATGCTCGCTTAATGTTAAAAATATAACATGGTATCAGAGCTAACCTGAGAAGAAGAAACTATGCAACTACAGGAACTAGGGCTTCCTATTTTGTGGATCTCTCTCCAAAAATTTTCAGAAAAATTAGGGTGGAATAACTCTCCTCCCTAGGGCGCATCTTTCTGTCGAAACAGAATCCAATTTTGAGGTTTTTCAGTTTTAGATCTGACACTACTATTGGAAATTAGGGCTTTTCATAGAAGAGGAATTTTTCAGTGAGCCCAAGCTTGTATTGATATCCTCCCAAAAATCGAAGTTAGGGATCAAATTCAAATCATTTGGTTGGACAGAACTCCAGAAATGCAAAACCCTAATTTGCTCCTGAACCATCACTGCAGGATTTCAGCTCCAAATCCAGATCCAACATCTTGACTTGGTAAGATCTAAATCTTTTGTATTTCCATTTGAGGTTCTCAATTAAGATGTCTCATCATACCAAGCTTGATGAAAAGATTGAGGGAGCTGATAACTCCCGAGCCTGGAAGTATAGAATCTCCCTAGTCTTGGAAGGAAATGAGTTGAACTCCTATATCAGTGAGGAGGTTCTAGTTCCAGAGGGAGATGAGGCAAAGGCCTTACATAAGAAGAAGTTGGTTATGGAAAAGAGGATCATTGTTGATTCTATCAAGGATTACCTCATACCATAGGTGTCCTCCCTCAAGACACCTAAAGCTATGTTTGATGCCACAACCAAATTGTTTGAAGGGAAGAACATAAACTGGAAGATGACTCTGAGAAAGCAACTGAAGAATGTGAAGATTCAGAATACAGAAACTATCCAGTCTTACTTCACAAGAGTATCTTAGATCAAGAAACAACTGGAAGTAGTAGATGAAGAAGTGGAGAATGTTGAGATTGTAATGACCACCTTGAATGGTCTCCCTAGGTCATGGGATTCTTTCATTCAAGGGATATGTGCCAAAAATAAGTTAGTCAAGTTCAACAGACTCTGGGAAGAATGCTCACAAGAAGAATCTCGGATAGCAGCTCAAGAAGAAAAGATGGGAAGTGAAGATCAATCTCTCACAGTTCAATCCAAGAAACCCAAAAGGGACCATCATCATCATCATTCTAAAGGTAAGCAATCCTCCCACAAGAAATATCAACTAGGACATTATACTTGTGATGAAATAGGGCACTTTGCAAGAGATTGTCCTAAAAGCAAAAGGAACTCTCACAAGAAGAAAAACAACAAGAGAAGACATCATGCTCGTGTTGTAGAGGATGATGAACCTTCTACAAAGAATACCAAATATGAAAGTGAATATTATTCAAACGAGGAAGAATATGTTTTGATTTCTGCTCTCATGGGAAACATTACTCATGGAAGTAATGATTGGCTCATTGACAGTGGGGATTCCAAGCATATAAAAGGATTCAAGGAATCCTTTGTGAGACTATCAGAACATGAATCACCTCACAAGGTGAAGCTTGGAGATGACTACCAATATCCAATAAAAGGTAGTGGGGAATCCTCCTATAAGCTAGACTCTAGAAAGTCTATGACAATGAAGGAAGTATTGTTTGTACCTGGACTAAAGAATAACCTTCTCTCCATATACACACTAGATGCAAAAGGAATGAGGGTTTCATTTATATATGGTCAAGTAATCATGTGGCCAAAAGGAAAGACTATCGATGGTGCAGTAGTGATTGGAGAACAAGAAGGAGCATTGTACAAATTAAAGGGCCATCAAGAACAAGCCTTGGTCCATGACACAGTAGAACCAAATGAGCTTTAGAATAGAAGGCTTGCACATGTGCATTATAGAGCACTACCACTTGCAAGAAAAGTTATTGAAGGTCTTCCATAAATTCAAGCAAAACATGATAGGGTCTGCAAAGGATGTGCGAAAGGAAAGAATACAAAGAAGACATTTCCAATTAGCGAGAGCAAGGAAAAAGGAATATTGGAAATCATCCACTCCGATGTATGCGGTCCAATGTCATCAAGTTCTCTAATTGGGAATGTATACTATGATTCTTTTATTGATGACTTTTCTAGGAAGACATGGATTTACTTCATGAAGAACAAAGATGAAGTATTCAGCAAGTTCAAGGAATTCAAATCCTTGATCGAGAACCACACTGAAAATAATATAAAGACCTTTCGATAAGATAATGGTGGATAATTCACATCAATTGAATTCAAAGAGTTATGCAAAGACTCAGGGATTAAGAGGGAGCTGTCCACTCCTTATAATCCACAACAGAATGGGATTGTAGAATGGAAGAAAAGAACTATCATGGAAGCTACAAGACCTATGCTTCATGATCAAGATATTCCTATGCATCTTTGGGCAGAAGCTGCCAGAACAACGGTGTATGTACAAAACCGTACTCCACATAGAGTACTTGAGAACAAGACTCCTGAAGAAGTCTTCTCTGGCGAAAAAAAAAAAACTAGAATTCAGCCATCTCATAATATTTGGTTGTCATGTGTACATACACATTCCAAAAGAGAAGAGAACAAACTTAGATCCTTCAGGAAAGAGGGGTATATTTGTGGGATACTCTGAAAGCTAGAAAGCTTACAGAACATATTTCCTAGGATTCAAGAAGATTGATATCAACAGGGATGTGACATTTGATGAAGACACAGCTTACAACAAATCCAGAAAGAGACCTGCTAAAGAACTTGAAGAAGCAAAAGCACCCAGAATTAATGATACAACCATGAACGAAGAAAATCAAGAAGAAGATTGAGAATTTGAACAACCACAAAGACCTGTAGATCCACCTGAGGAAAAGAATCCTCACAAGAGGAAACCTGCTTGGGTATGAGAAATTATCCAAGGTGTAGAAAGATATGGGGCTCCAGAAGAGAATCACAGAGAAAGGAAGAGGAGCAGATCCTTTCAGGTATGTGGCTTTGCTATTTGATTTCATCGATAAAGAACCTTCCAATTATGAAGAAGTGGCAGATTGGAAAGAATGGAAGGATTCTATGATCAAAGAGTATCAATCAATCATGAAAAATGATGTTTGGGATGTTGTCCCAAGACCAGAAGGGAAGTCATTTGTAACTTCCAAATGGATCTACAAGATCAAGCATGCTACAGATGGTAGCATAGAAAAATACAAGGCAAGATTCATGGCTCATGGTTTCTCACAAAAAGAAGGAATAGACTATGAAGAAACCTTTTCACCTGTAGCCAGATACACTTCCATCAGATCAGTACTTTCTCTTGCTGCAGTGATGAAATGGAAGATACACCAAATGGATGTCAAGACTTCTTTCTTGAATGGTGTAGTGGAAGAGGAAGTGTATGTAGAGCAGCCACTCGGTTTTGAGACACATGAGAGGGAGTCTCATGTGTGTATATTGAAGAAAGCCCTGTACGGTTTGAAATAGGCATCCAAGACATGGTATGATAGAATTAACATCTTTTTATCTAGTTTGGGCTTTACCAATATTAAAGCAGATTCCAACCTTTACTACAAGGTTGAAGATGGCAACCCAGTGATGCTCCTACTATATGGAGATGATTTGTTCGTAACAGGTATGGATGGTTTGATTGCTGATACAAAGACAAAGATTGTTGTTGATTTCAAAATGAAGGACTTGGGAATGATGCACTATTTTCTAGGCATGGAGGTGTGGTAGAATGCGGATGGAATATCCCTCGAACAAGGAAAGTATGCAGTAGATATCCTGAAGAGGTTTGGGAAGGTGGACTACAAGGCTATGGCCACACCTATGGCATTGAACCTAAATCTATTGAGTGATACTTCATCAGAAGTAGTTGATGCTATGATGTATCGTCAGATGATTGGGTCCTTGATGTATCTAATGAACACGATACCAGACATTTGCTTTGCTATGAACACCTTGAGCCGGTTCTTGATAGATCCAAGACATGTTCACTTGATTGCTGCAAAGAATATTATGAGGTACCTGAGGGGTACAATTGATTATGGACTCAAGTATGAGGCAAATAAAAATATTAACACATGGGTTTATGTTGATTCATATTGGGAAAACAGTGCCATCGATAGGAAGAGCACTTTAGGGAGTTGCTTCAGTATGGGATTAGGTGTGATCTCTTGATTTAGTAAGAAGCAAGGCCTGTGTGGCATTGAGTACAGCTGAAGTAGAGTATGTCGTAGCTTGTTCAGCTAGTTGTGAGGCATTATGGCTAAGGAAGCTACTGTCTGATTTATTTGATCTCTAGTTGGATGCTACTTGTATATATTGTGACAACCAGAGTTGTGTGAAGTTGTCAAAGAATCCAGTGTTCCATGACAATTCGAAGCATATCGAGATCAAGTATCACTATATCAGGGATATGGTGCAAAGGGGAGCAGTGAAGCTCCAATATGTTGCGACAGAGGAACATATAGTTGATGTGTTGACAAAGCCATTGGCTAGGGTGAAGTTTGAGTACTTCAGGGAGAAGCTTGGTGTTCTCTAGATCGAGGTTTCCTCCAAGGGGAAATGATGAGACCCAAATCCATTCTGACGTGGTGAGAGGATTAAGTTCCTTCCATGGTCAGAGGACTGGTCCATTCTGTCATGGTGAGAGGATTGGTTCCTTCCATGTCAGATATGAGTGTTGAGCCATTCTGATATGACTGTGGGATTGGGTCCTACATGATCAAATATAAGGGTTGTTGCCATTCTTGGAATGGAGGTGCCTGGTCAGTTACCAGGGATACTTGGTCTAGGACCGAGGGCCTTTCTGAAACAATTGTAAGATGTGGTATTACATGATCAGATGTGAGTGCATGGCCATTCTGATGTGATTGAGGGGTTGGTTCCCACTTGATTAGATATAAGGGTTGATGCCATTCTCTGGGAGAATGGAGGCACCTAGTCAGTTATGAGGTAGCTTAGTTTGGGACTAGGGGCCATTCTGATGTGACTGTAGGATTGGTTCTTACAAGATCAGATGTGAGTGCATGCCATTTTGATGAGTAGGTCAGAGATAAGTGCTGGGCCATTCTGACAAGTAGAGTCAAATATAAGGGTTGATGTCATTCTCTGGGATAATGGAGGCACCTGGTCAGTTACTAGGTAGCTTAGTCTGGGACTGGGGGCCATTCTGATGTGACTATAGGATTAAGTTCCTACAAGATCATATGTGAGTGCATGCCATTCTGACAAGTAGGTCAGATATAAGTGCTGGGCCATTCTAATGAGTAGGTTAGATGTAAGGGCTGGGCCATTCTGACATGAGAGAGGATGAGGTTCCTTCCATGGTCAGATGTAAGGGATGGGTCATTCTGACATGGTGAGGGGATTAGGTTCCTCTCATGGTCAGATGTGAGTGTTGGGCATGCCTTTCTAATGATTCAAGGTCAGATGTAAGTGCCAGATAGGCCATTCTAACTTAGGGTCAGATATAAGTGCTAAGGAAGACCTACATGGAGGCTAGGCCTAGACCCAACATGAAAAAGGGCTAGCTCTATAGAACTTCCTATAACAAGAATAATCATGAGATAACACCCGTGGTACTGATCCAGATCGAGTGAGGATCTAGATCTAGTGATGATTCAGTAGTGACGATTCAGATTAAGTGATCATCCAAATCGAGTGATGATGTCGAGTGATGATCGAAATCCAGTGATGATGTCCAGTGATGATCCAGATCCAGTGATGATCTAGATCGAGTGATGATCCAGATCTGATAATGAAAGATTACTTGAAGATGAAGAGGACTTGAAGATGAAGAGGACTTGAAGATGAATATGACTTGAAGATGAAGATTATGAGAGCTTGATGATGACCCAGATGATACAGAGAAGAAGACTTTTGTTGTTAAATTATGTCAAGAGAATACCTTCCTAGTTAAGAGGGAGTGTTGATGTAATTGTAACTTCGGAATGTATTCATTTGTATTTCTTATGTATTGTAACCCGATGTTTATTCTGGGATGTATTGTAATGTACTTGAGTCATGTCATGCCCCGATGTTCCTATCGAGAGTTTCTATAATCTAATCAAGTCATGTCAAGTCAAGGTGGGTAACCCTCCTATTGTCTAAGGGTTAAAGTCCTCGTAGTTTCGAGGCACTAGGGTTATTAGACTCTCCTAGAGAGGTTGGCCCTAGTAGGGTTTAGTCAAGTCAGGAATTAGTATAAATAGAGAGTTGGCTTCTCTATTTATCACACACTCATCCACACTCAGTTGTAGCACATAGCTGAGGAAGAGAAAGAAACTGGGGCAAGGAAGAAAGAGGTTACTTCTATCGGGAGATCATCTTACTATTTTGGGGTTTTACTTTTGGTGTTGATTCTATCTTTGAGGAAGTTGCGGGGTTTTCTCCATTTATGGTTTCCCTGAGGAAAAACACTGTGTTCATTGTCTCTTGTGTTTGATTGTTGTGCTTGTTATTCTCTCAGTTAAAGATCCTAATGTTATGCTAGCTTAATGTTAAAAATATAACAAAATGTCGGGGACAACACTAATGGAACAATTTAAGTCTTTGTTTTTGTATAGAGGCTTATTATCTTCATTCTTTTTTATTTTGTTTGCAGCAAGAAAGTACTGATCAAATGGTACACTTCTTTTACAATCTTCATCCAATTTATCCCATTCTTTTGCCCTTGTAGCAATTTCAAGTCGAATGTTAGGCTCTTCTTTGGGTACAATAAATTTAGGTGTAGTAGGCCTTGATGTTATTTGAAATTCATGGGGTCTATTAGGGGGTCCTTTTCTTGAAAATATATGCTCACCCATTGTCTTCTTTTCTTCTAATTGTGAACTACTGTTATCTCCCATTACACCTAATTTGCTTCCAAATTGGCTAACCAACAATTCAAATCCTTTCATAAGCTGTTGGTTCATGTTATTGGTTATGCCATCAAATATATGTTGTATGAGTTTAATATATTCCACCTTTACCTGATCAATGTATTCCTTCCACTCGCTAGTCATAGTTTCAGCAGAATGTACCTCTTCTTCTACTACTTCTTCTTCTTCAACAAAAACACCTTCAACTTCAGTATCTAAGGGTAGTGGATTATTGCTTTGACTCCTTGTTAATACCATAAGGTTCCAATACCATGCTTTAATACCACTTGTAATTTCCCTTTTTGAAATTTTATTAAATGGCCAATTTTCACTTTTTCCCCAATTTTAACCTTAACTAGTTTTGATGTCTAGACCTCCAAATTGACCCAAATCACCCCCCAATTACTTCTGCAAACTTTTTTAATGTTCTGTTCAAAGTAGGAGTCTTTACTAGCAAATTGGGGATCCAATTCCCCTTGGGTAATTGTTGGAAATTGCTTGTCAAATGGTCCCAAAGTCACTCAAGATTCTGAACAGAGGTAGGGTATGTATAAGGGACATTTTTAAAGTCTCATTTGCATCATGGTTCAGTTTATACAGGTTGTTATGACTCTTTCCAAATCTTCTCCTAATGCAATAAAAAAGAGTAAAATGGATTCCAATGCTTAAGTACTGAACATGAGACTTTAAATGAACATTAATTAAATTCCATTAATCATACACTTATTAGATATACATACCTCCATTCAAAATATTAAGCATTACCATGGCATATATCAAATAGAGTGGAAATGGTCATTGTTTGCTCATTAAAGTCATTTTGACATACAACTCTTGGGTATTTCGACTTGAAAATTTCTGATAATTAAGAAAAGAGAATATTTAAATTATTACAATCATAAATATATCAGGAAGATCTCTCTTAAATAGAACACGATCTCACCCAAGGTGCAATCCCTCCATGAGCATGAATATGCAAAGAAAACTGGAAATGGTTGAGAGGAAGTGTTGCAATAGAAGAACCCACATGCTTCCCTATGGCTTACACCTGAAAATAAGACGTATTAAATCTCCATTAAATACCTGATTGGCCTCTCCAATCACCAACTTGGATGGGAATCTTTCACCCTCGAAATTGGCTAAGGCAAGAAAACTAGTCATCCACTAGCTCTCACAATTCACAAATGACAATTTGTCAAATGATAAAAAGACCTTATCTTGGTTTCTTACTATATTTTATAAAAATATTTAACCTTATAAGGTTCCCAATACATCCAAAAACTCAATCCAATTCGAATTAGGGTGTGTGCTCATGATTTTCCATGTGTCCTCCCTTTCCTAGCCTTCCACCTTCCCCAAATTCGAGTTGGAGCCCATTGAGCTTCCCCAACTCTCATGAGATCTCTCTTGGATGCTATATTTCTACCTAAAATGTCAGATATGTCATATTGCAGCCTTCAAATCTTATTTGTGTCATAGGTGTCATAGCATCTTCATCATTGTTTTCATAGAGCTAGGGAACCGAGTCCAAGTGTCTCACTAGCTCTAAAATGACTCTTCCTCTCCCATGTAAGTTACATTTCCTCCCAAATTCGACCTATGATGCATATGGAAAAGTGTATTAACCATGTAACTCATCCAAGAACCTTTAAGCTTCCCATGGATTCGAAATTGCAAGAGGAGGATGCCATGTGGTCCAAATTTCTAGCTTGTGTGGGCCCCATTGTCTCCATGTGTCTTCATGCTCCATTGCCACTTCAATTTTCTCTAATATTTATTTAATAAGATACATTATTAAATATTTATCCCATTCTAATGTCTAAACATCATTTATTATATCCCTTATTAAATTCCAAATGTATCCATCCAACCTAGGGAACTAGTAGGATTGATGCAATTGTCCTGCTATGCATTTATTTGAATGGGGACATTACATATTAGCTATTATAAAAGAGTGATCCACAAGAAATATAAATCAAGACTTGTGGCTCACAATAATAAGAACATTATATTAATATATTTTTGTATTTATTATTATAACATTAATTAAGTGTTATATATAATGATAGTATTATAATATTAATAATAGGGGTAGTAGGGGAATTGAGTTCTCTTTGGTCTAGACGGACAACTAAAAGCAAGTTATTATTTGAGACTAGGAGAAGAAATAAAATATTAACCAAAATTATATTGTCTACTTTATGGTTTAATTCTTTTCTATTCATTCAATGGTAAACAAGTTCTAATTATTGGTAAATCCTTTCTTATCCTTGTGTAAGTAAGAACCCTTTCTCATCCTTGGGTAAGTAAGAACAAAGAAAACCAAGGAAGTAGCTTTGGCATTTAGAATCTTTCAAAGAATATTTGTAAATCTTAACGCTTTGAATGAGCTCAATATATCTCATGTGCAAAAATCCAAAAATGGGTTGGCATATTGGGTATGCCATGCCCCCATTTTCATATCACCACGGAAAAACCACTAACCCATTTAATTCCCATGAGTCCTAGTGGAAAATATAATTAATTATTGAGTTAATTTTTGGCTAATTTACTTATGTAATTAAATAAATGATGGTGAACCACAATTTTGCTATATTAAATATTTCTAATAAATTTTTATGAGTTATCAATGGATTAGGTGGATCAAGAGGCCGCATAGGAAGATATAAGGCATGTGAGTTGTCACCCTCTGGAAAAATTAGGAAAGAAAGCAGGAGAGAACATAAACAACAATGAAAGGCAGGAAAAGCAGTACAAAGCAGATAGTCAAAAGTTTCCTAAATTTTACACTCAAGAAGGAATGGAAAAAGTAGGAAAGCAGTCAAAGGATTTAAGAAATAGTCAGATCCTAATTTTAGTCAGTGAGGGAGAATTCATGGATGCAAGTGAGTCCATATGCAAGTGGAGCTTGCCAAAGAAACCACCACTCTTCACAATCTCGAATTTCAAAAAAGGAAGGCTCTAGAATGAAGTAAGGAAAGCTATAAAGGGTTAATAAAATGAGTATGAGAGCCTCACTAAAGAATATTTATCTATTTTTATCAGTCATATTTATATCTTTATGCATCTCATAAGCTTGGGTGGTGTGCCCCTTGAAAACATTGGGTGATGTGCCCCTTTGCATCCATTGATCTAGATAAGGGATTGAGAGATTCATTTGTTCAGGTTTGAGGAAGAGGAAATCGGTCCTTTTCATGAATTTTTAATGCTTTCATTTAATTAGTTTGTAGGTATGATCATATTCTTATGGAGTATTGAAACCGAAATTTAGTTGAAGTAATGGTTTTTGTAAGGAGTCACCAGTGCTAGTTAAATTTTGGTGTGTGTTGGGCTAAGGAGGGTGCACTTGTGGTTCTTGGTAGCTCTTAATATCCTATTGTTCATAGATGATCCATATAAATTGGTGTGAACAATCCAAGTGGTTTATCCCATGTTTGGGTCGAATTATTGCTTGGGAGCCCGAGTACCGTGGAGAGAAAATCATCTTCTAGACCAACTTGTCTATCTTATTCTCTATGTAAACTTCCCAAGTTATGTGTCCAATAATATATGATATCTGTTGTTTATGAATATGCTTCAGAATCCATGAATTTTTTCTTAAATAATACATTTCAGTGGTAAGTTTCAATGCTGCAGAATCTAGCATTTCCCTATATTGTTTTTCCTATGTTAGTTTGATGCTAGATTTTTACTATTTTTTCAGTTTCTAAGTATTATATTGTCCTCTTTTCATATTTTTTTTATATAAATATTGTTTCAGATATATAATACAAATTTTAACCCATCCCAACCTTTAAACCTACAATTTGTGACTATTATATTCTATTTGAGTTTGTCCAGAAGTTAACTAGTTGAGCAATCCCAATTTCCTAGTTTTCTATGTAAATCCCAAATTCAGTCCAAACCAAGTCTAATATTTATATCAGTATCTCAATAATAAAATGGGTTTAGATACATTCCAACTACTTCCATTCTGCACAAGAATCTGTTGGGATCCACATAACTCTTGGGGCCATTATCTTGAAGCCTTTGGTTTAGCCAAAGGATTTGTTGGAAAAGGGCCCCGCAGCTACAGGAAAAGCTGCTATATCGGAAGAAGAGAGTCAAAGGAAACAGTACCCAAGCAGTTGAGAAGAGACAGCTCAACCACTGCACTTAAGGTAGCAGCAAAGATAGGAGGGCTCATCTACCCTCATAAAGGAAAAGGAGCAACGAGCCAAGGTATTGAAGACAAAGGACAGAAGAGGACTGTATAGGAAGCAGCGCCCATGCCCACGATCAGTGCCAGGAAGCGTGGAAGACTGTAGGAAGCTGTGGTGTGACGGAAAGCGGCAACCCACAGTACAGATGCACCGACTGTCACAGTTAGGGTTTTTGGGTTACTGTTGGGAAAGGCCCACAGTGTTGTAACAAGGTGAGACCTTCGGGCCGTCTATATAAGCATGTATTTTGTATTGTGAAAGGTTAGTCAATTAACCAGTTAGACAGTTGGTCAATTAGCTAGTTAGATAGTTGGTCAATTAGCCAGTTAGATAGAGAGACAAATAGACAATTAGCTAGTAGTCAGTTAGCTATTCTTGAGTCGAGCTCTGGTTCTGCTATTCAGTCTGTAGTTATCTTACTGTAACCAGTAGCTGGCTCCCTAAGCATGAATGTAATAATCCACAGGGATTGAGAGAGAGAGAGAGAAAGAGTATATTGTAAGAAGGAAATATAAGAAGAGAAGAGATCTAAGAGAGAAGGGCTCCCGGTTGTGTGTGTGGAGTTTCCCAGAAGATATCAAGCTGCATAATAGGTTGCAGCGGAACTATGTTTACCCTCTCAAGCTATAAGATAAAAACCAGTTCTCGTGGATGTAGCTTCCCCCCTGGAAGTGAACCATGTAAAACATGTGCATTGTGCGACTGTTCTTGTGATTGTTTTTTACCTGTTTGCTATCTGTTATCTGTTACATGAATGTTGCTTATTAGTGATGAATGTATGTGTGTTATGCTTCAGTTATAGAGCATAGAAGGGTAAAATCAAGTTAAATGTATCAAGTAGCTTGTGTATGAGTTTATCAATGCTTGATTCATGATAGTTGACAGTTACAGCGTAAAGTGACTCCGGTATATGAGTTCCACGAGTTAAGTGTAGTTGATGTTAGTGTGTTAAACGGTAGAGTTTAAGTGAAGTGGTTTAAACACCCTTGGGAAGACTAACAGAGATATTATACCAGGAAGGAGGTTGCAGGACCTCGGGAGTGATACACATATTGAGCCTCATTATAGGACATATTACAGCATAGAAAGGCGATATCGCAGTGTCTGAGGAGCAGTAGTGTAAGATATCACAGGAAAGGAGCCGAGTAGAAGGGTAAGTCTACGCATCGCCATAGAAGCTATGATGCGATAAGATTCCACTACCTAGAAGAGCGCTAGCTAGAAGGAGAGATCGCCCTCGTAGAGAGAGAGATCCCACTGGCAAAGAAGAGTCGAGAGACCCCAGGATGCTACAGAACCTGGTTGAAGACACCTGAGTCTTCAGCCACCCCATCTAAGATCACTTCGGGTGAGACTTCAGTCCGTTCTGCGGTCTGTCATCGAAAGGGCCAGTGAGCTAGGGGTATTGTTGGTACAGTAAAGTAAACCCTGGTCTACCCACAGATAACCAACAGGATTCTTCCCATGTGTGGTGTAGCCGAGTAAATGTGCAGCTGTAGAAGTTGGGATTTTTTTTAGGATGCTACAAATTTTCCTTATTCCATATCAGATCCTAAATAAACCACCTTGGTTAAATTTGGGGAATTCTATTGGTCTTTAATTCTACAATTTTAATTCCTAGCCCAAAACTAGTCATAGCTGAACTAGTGTGCATGAATCTCCATTTAGGTACATTATAGTGGTATCAGAGCACAATACTATATGTTTGTGAGAAGAAATACCAGGATCCATAAATCCTCAATAGAATAAATTTTGTATATCACAACTCAAGTTTACAGCTATGAAGCTAGTTCCAGTCATTGAAGTTGATGATCTTGACCAGTATGAAGAAGAATTGGTCTATATCGATGGAGGCCTTCCAACATATGAGGATGGTTAATTTTATAACCAAAAGTAAAAAAAAGAAAAAAAGGCTAAAACACCAATGGATAGATAAAAATATGATTTATAAAGGAGGATAGCAGCAAGTGAACACTTTCATCATCATTATCAATAACTTAAATCTTGTTAGATTTTTAACATTAAAGATAGAATTATCTTAGGATCTTTAACTGATAGAACAACAAGCACAACAATCAAACATAAGAGACAATGAACACAAATTTTTTCCTCGGGGAAACCATAAAGGAAAAAACCTTGCAACTTCCTCAGAGATAGAATCAACACCAAAAGCAAAACCCCAAAAATAGTAAGATGATCTCCCGACAGCAGTAGTATCTCTCTCTCTCTTGTCCCAACAACTTCTTCTCTCTCATTTATGTGCTACAACTGAGTGTGAATGAGTGTGTGATAAATAGAGAGGCTCACTCTCTATTTATACTAATTCCCAACTTGACAATAACTCACTAGGGATGACTTCTCTAGGAGAGTCTAATAACCCTAGGGCCCCACAACTGTGGGGATTTTAACCCTTGAACAATAGGAGGGTTACCCATAATGACTTGACATGACTTGTTTACATTATTGAATCTCCTGATGGGAACATTTTGGCATGACATGAATCAATTACATTACAGGTACTTCTCGGAATAAACATCGGGGTACAATACATAAAATATACAAGTGAATACATTCCCAAGTTACAAATACATCAACACTCCCTCTTAACTATGAAGGTATTCTCTCGACACTATTTATCAACACAAGTATTCTTCTCTGTATCATATGGATCATCATCAATTTCTCATCATATTCATCTTCAAGTCATATTCATCTTTCAAGTTATCTTCATCTTCAATTCATCTTCATCTTCAAGTCATCTTCATCTTCAAGTTATCTTCATCTTCAAGTCATCTTCATCACTAGATCTAGATCATCACTCGGTTTGGATCATCATCACTACTATATCATCGTCACTGGATCATCATCAAGTCTGGATCATCATCACAGGTGTTATCTCATGATTCTTCTCATCATAGGAAGTTCTACAGAGACAACCCTTTTTCATGTTGGTTGTAGGCCTAGCTTCCATGTAGGTCTTCTTCAGCGCTTATATCTGACCCTAAGTAAGAATGGCCCGCCCAGCACTTACATCTTACCAATCATGTCAAAAAGGCATGACCAGCACTCACATCTAACCTCATATTGTCAGAAAGGCCCAGCACTCATATCTGACCATGTGTAAACACATGGCGCCAGAATGGCTCTGCACTTATATCCAACCATTTGAGAACACACCGCATCGGAATTTATCTACACTTATATACGACCATGTGAGAACACACCACATTAGAACGGCTCTCAGTCCCAGACTGAGTATTCCTAGTAACTGACCAGGTGCCTTCGTTCTCCTAGAGAATGGAATTCAACACTTATATCTGACCATGTGTAAACACATCATGCCAGAATGGCTCTACACTTATATCTGACCATGTGAGAAAACACCGCATCCGAATGGATCTCAGTCCCAAACTAAGTATTCCTAGTAACTGACCAAGTGCCTCCATTCTCCCAAAGAATGGCATTCAAGACTTATATCTGACCATGTGTAAACACATCGCGTCAAGATGGTTCAGTACTCACATCTAACATGGAAGGATTCAATCCTCTCACCATGACATAATGGCTCAACCCTTACATCTGACCATGGAAGGAACCAATCCTCTCACCGTGTCAGAATGGCTCATGGAATCATCACTTTCCCTTCGAGGGAACCTCGATCTGGAGAACACCAAGCTTCTCCCTAAAGTACTCAAACTTTACTCTAGCCAATGGCTTCATCAACAAATCAGCTATTTGTTCATCTGTCGCAACATACTGGAGCTTCACTGCTCCTCTCTACACCATATCCCTGATATAGTGATATTTTATCTCGATATGCTTTGACTTGTCATGGAACAACGGGTTCTCAGACAACTTCACACAACTCTGGTTGTCGCAATATATACAAGTAGCATCCAACTGGAGATCAAATAAATCAAACAGTAGCTTCCTTAGCCATACTACCTCGAAACTAGCTAAACAAGTTGTGACATACTCTGCTTCAGCTATACTAAGTGCCACACAGGACTGGTTCCTACTAAACCAAGAGATCACACCTGATCCCATACTGAAGCAACATCCTGAAGTGCTCTTTCTATCAATGGCATTGCCTGCCCAATCTGAATCAACATAACCTTCCAGTTAATCTTCTGATTCACCTCATACTTGAGCCCATAATCAACTATACCCTTCAGGTACCTCAGAATATGCTTCGCAACAATCAAGTGAACATGTCTCGGATCTGTCAAGAACTGGCTCAAGGTGTTCATAGCAAAGCAAATATCTAGTCTCGTATTCATCGGGTACATCAAGGACCCAATCATTTGATGATATATCGTGGCATCAACCGCTTCTAATGAAGCATCACTCAATAGCTTCAGGTTCAATGCCATAGGTGTGGTTATGGCCTTGCAGTCCATCATCCCAAACCTTTTCAGGATCTCTACTGCATACTTCCCTTGTCTGAGGAAGATTCCATCCACATTCTACCACACCTCCATGCCTAGAAAATAGTGCATCACACCCAAGTCTTTCATTTCAAACTCGGCAGCAAGATTCCTCTTTGTATTGGCAATCAACCCGTCCATACTTGTTACAAATAGATCATCTACATATAGCAAGAGTATCACTAGGTTCCCTTGTTCAACCTTGTAGTAAAGGTTGGAATCTACTTTACTCTTGGTAAAGGTCAAACTGGATAGGAAGTTGTCAATTCTACTATACCATTTCCTGGGTGCATGTTTCAAACCATATAGATCTTTCTTCAGTCTACACACATGAGACTCCCTGTCATGTGTCTCAAAACTGAGTGGCTGCTCCACATACACTTCCTCTTCCACTACATCATTCAAGAAGGCAGTCTTGACATCAGTCTTGTGTATCTTCTACTTCATTACTATAGCCAGAGCAAGTACTGATCTGATGGAAATGTATCTAGCTACGGGTGCAAAAGTTTCTTCATAGTCTATTCCTTCTTTCTGGGAGAAGCCACGAGCCACAAATATTGCTTTATATTTCTCTATGCTACCATCTACAGCATGCTTGATCTAGTAGATCCATTTGGAAGTTACAACAGGCTTCCCTTATGGTCTTGGAACAACATCCCAAACATCATTCTTTGTGATCGATTGATACTCCTCAATCATAGCATTCTTCCATTCCTTTCTTTATGTCGCTTATTCATAGTTGGAAGGTTCTTTATCAATAATGTCACATAGCAGGGCTACATAACCAGAGTAGGACCTAGTTCTCTTTCTTCCTCTATGTGATTCTTCTGAAGCCCCATATATTTTTGCACCTTGGTTAATTTATCGTACCCAAGCAGGTTTCCTCTTGTGATGATTCTTCTCCTAAGGTGGATCCGCGGGTTCTTGAGATTCTTCTAATCCTTGATCTTCTTCTTGAATTTATGTGTTCATGATTCTATCATGAATTCTGGGTACTTTTGTTTCTTCAGGTTCTTCAGCAGATCTCTTCCTGGATTTGATGTAAGCTAAATCTTCGTCAAATGTTACATCCCTGCTAATGTCGATCTTCTTGAATCCTGGGAAGTGTATTCTGTAAGCCTTCAAAATTTCAGAGTATCCCACAAATATACCCTTCTTTCTTGAAGGATCTAACTTCATCCTCTTTTCTTTCGGAATGTGTATGTATACAGGACAGTCGAATATTCTGAGATGGCTGACTTCTGGTTTCTTGTGGAAAAATACTTCTTCAGGTGTCTTGTTCTTGAGTACTCTGTGTGGAGTACGGTTCTGTACATACACTGTTGTTCTAGCAACTTCTTCCCATAGATGCATGGGAAGATCTTGATCATGAAGCATGGCCCTTGTAGCTTCCATGATCGTTATATTCTTCCTTTCTGCAACCCCATTCTATTGTGGATTATATGGAGTGGATAACTCCCTCTTAATCCCTAAGTCTTTGCATAACTCTTTGAATTCATTTGATGTGAATTGTCTGCCATTATCTGATTGAAAGGTATTGATATTCTTTTCTATGTGGTTCTCGATAAAGGATTTGAATTCCTTGAACTTGCTAAATAATTCATCTTTGTTCTTCATAAAGTATATCCATGTCTTCCTAGAAAAATCATCAATAAAGGAAACATAGTATGCATACCCGCTTAATGAACTAGATGACATTGGATAGCATACATCGGAGTGGATGATTTCCAATATTCCTTTTTCTTTGCTCTTACTCCTTGGAAATGTCTTCTTTGTGTTCTTCCCTTTCGCACATTCTTTGCTGACGTAGTCATGTTTTGTCTATATTTCTGGAATACCTTCAATAGCTTTGCTTGCAAATGGTAGTGTTATGTAATGCACATGTGCAAGCCTTCTATGCCAAAGTTCATTTGGTTCTAATGAGTTATGAACCAAAGCTTGTTCTGGTTGGCCCTTAAATTTGTATAGACCTCCTTCTTGTTCCCCAATCACTACTACATCATCAATAGTATTTCCCTTTGGCCACATGAGAACATGGCCATCTACAAATGCAACCCTCATTCCTTTTGCATCCAATGTAGATTTGGAGAGGGGGTTATTCTTTAGTCCTGGTACAAACAATAAATCTTTCATCTTTATAGACTTTCCAGAGTCTAGCTTATATGAAGATTCACCACTACCTTTTATTGGATATTGGTAGTCATCTCTAAGTTTCACCTTATGAGGTGAATCATGTTCAGATAGTTTCACAAAGGATTCCTTGAATCGTGTCATATGTTTGGAAGAAAAACTATCTATAAGCCAATCATTGCTTCCATGTGTGATAGTTCCCATGAGAGAGGAAATCAGAACATATTCTTCATCACTTGAATAATCATCACTATCTTGTCTGGTTCTCTTTGTGGAAATTTCATCATCCTCTGCAGCATGAGCATGATGTCTTCTCTTGTTTCCCTTCTTCTTGTGAGAGCTATTATTTTTCTAGGACAATCTCTTGTAAAGTGTCCTCTTTCATCACATGTATAGCAAATGTACTTAGACATATCTCTAGGCTTTCTAAAGCTACTCTTCTGGTGAGTGTGCTTACCTCTGTGATGGCTTGTTCTGGTTTTCTTGGATTGTATTGTGAGAGATGGATCTTCACTTCCCATATTTTCTTCTCGAGCTGCTATCTGAGCTTCTTCTTGTGAGAATTCCTCCCACAGTATACTGAAATTGACTAACTTATTTCTGGCACAGATTCCTTGAATAAAAGAATCCCATGATCTAGGGAGACCATTCAATGTGGTCATCACAATTTCTGCATTCTCCACTTCTTCATCTACTGCTTCTAGTTGTTCCTTGATTTGAGAGAATCTTGAAAAATAATACTGGATGGTTTCCGCATTCTGGATCTTTACATTCTTCAATTGGTTTCTCAGAGTCATCTTCCGAATTATGTTCTTTCCTTCAAATAGTTTGGTCAGGGCATCAAACATAGATTTAGGTGTATTTAGGGAGGACACATGTGGTATGAGGTGATCCCTGATTGAATAAACAATAATTTTCTTATCCATGACCAATTTCTTTTTGTGTAAGGCCTTAGCCTCATTTCCCTCTGGAACTGGAACCTCTTCATTGATGTAAGAGTCCAACTCATTTTCTTCTAGGACCAGGGAGATCCTATACTTCCAGGCTCGGTAGTTATCAACTACCTCAATATTTTCATCAATATTGGTATGATGAGACATCTTAACTGAGAACCTCAAATGGAAATACAAAATATTTATATCTTACCAAGTTAAGATGTCGGAACTAGATCTGGAGCTGAATTTCTGTAGTGCTGGTTCAGTAGCATATTAGGGTTTTACTTTCGCGGAGTTCTGTCCAACCAAACACTTTTATCTTGATCTCTAAACTTTGATTTTGAGGAGGAGATCAATCCAGGTCTGGGCTCACTCAAAAATTCCATTTCTATGGAAAGCCCTAATTTTCAACAGCAGTGTCGGGTCAAAAACTGAAAATGCTCAGAATTGGATTCTGCTTCGACAAAAAGATACGCCCTGGAGAGGAGAGTCAGCCCAACCTTATTTTGCTGAAAATATGTGGAGAGAGATCCAAAAAATAGGTAGCCCTAGTTTTTGCAACTGCACAGTGTCTTCTTCTCAGGTTAGCTTTGATACCATGTTATATTTTTAACATTAAAGCTAGCATTATCTTAGGATCTTTAACTGAGAGAATAACAAGCACAGCAATCAAACATAAGAGACAATGAACACAAATTTTTTCCTCAGGGAAACCATAAAGGAGAAAACCCCGCAACTTCCTCAGAGATAGAATCAGCACCAAAAGAAAAACCCCCAAAACAGTAAGATGATCTCCTGACAACAATAGTCTCTCTCTCTCTTGTCCCAGCAACTCCTTCTCTCTCACTTATGCGCTACAACTAAGTGTGAGTGAGTGTGTGATAAATAGAGAGGCTCACTCTCTATTTATACTAATTCCTGACTTGACAATAACTCACTAGGGCTGACTTCTCTAAGAGAGTCAAATAACCCTAGGGCCCCACAACTGCGGGGACTTTAACCCTTAAACAAAAGGAGGGTCACCCACAATGACTTGACATGAATTGTTTACATTATTGAATCTCCTGATGGGAACATCGAGGCATGACATGACTCAATTACATTACATATACTTCCCAGAATAAACATCGGGGTACAATACATAAAATATACAAGTGAATACATTCCGAAGTTACAAATACATCAACAAATCTTACCTTAGGGAATGAAATATGTAAATCAATATCCTTCAAGGATTATTTTTATTGCAGATTTGTATTTTTTCCAAAGAGTGAAGATGAGGATACACTAGAGAATAATAGACAATCAAGAAGACATCATGTTTGTTCCACTAATCGGAACAAAAAACAAGAAGGCAACGGAATCGAAGGCTAATCTTCACCAAAAGCATCCTGTTGTGCCCCTACCCAACAGCCTTTAAAAAACATTATTTCATCAAACAAAATTGTATTTTGTTTTGATGAAATGTTTGAATTTCATATAGTAAAAGTAAAGAATTGACAACTACTGAAATGATGATATTCCAGAAGCTACTGAAACATGAAATTCAATGTTTTTAAAAGAAACCTTTGCGAATTATGGATTAGTTGAAAGAATTGCCACAAAT